>JAOEHV020031393.1:5961-17872 GCA_025447995.2 Isaurus tuberculatus | reverse complement strand
AGCGCCAAATGCTCAAGTATCTAGAGAGGTCTGGGGACATCCCCAGAATTATTTTGAACTTTCGAGTTGGGGAAAATCGGTACGGCCGTCGGGGAACGTCGGTACAATTTACCGGTATACCGGCCTTAAGAAACACACTGGAGTTAATCTTACCCACCCTCACCCTAGACAGTCAAACCAACCAATGAGTTAATCTTACCCACCCTCACCCTAGATAGTCAAACCAACCAATGAGTTAATCTTACCCACCCTCACCCTAGACAGTCAAACCAACCAGTGAGTTAATCTTGCCCACCCTCACCCTAGACAGTCAAACTAAGCAATGTCCTTATCTTCACTGACAAATAGCTAGCTTGTCTTTAAATCGGAAGGCTTACTTTATCTAATAAAGAAACTTAAATAAGGTATTATACAGTGATGTAAGAAGGCAATGCATTCTCAATGAACAAAAAAACGTAAGATATTGTGCACAGTTAGAGAATTTAAAGTTTGAAATTTGTTATTCCTTGTTATTGCAGTGTCCGTATGGCCACATTAATGTGCCTTCAGCATTCCAAACCAAGAGTTTTAATGGAGCTTTTTACATATAACTTATGCACTACACGTGCCTGGTTATAAAGGAATGGAATGTTCTGTTTGGAACAGAAACAAGAACTGCACTAAGAATGAGTTTTTCCTTCAAACCAACCAGTACATAAAGATCAACTGTTTCCCAAATGGTTAAAAATGTTGGGAAAATACTTTGTGGGATCACGTTGGACCAAATGTTTTGGCCACGAATGATTAACTTCACATACACAACGTTTTATCAAATGCAGTCTCAGCAATTTCAGATCCTGCAAATTGAAACGGTTCTTCCCTTTTTATAACTCATATTTATATTTAAAACGTCAATTCTTTAGAAAGATTTTTATTTTTTTCATTGTATGCAAAGTCAACAGAATGCAAACGTTGGTCCCTCACTAAGAAATATGTACAGTTACAGATTTTATCGTGAAACAAAGGAATTTAGAGACATTTAAAATTCAAGTTTAAAGTATAAACAACCTTCCTAACCCCTTTGGCGCTAGTCACCCTAATTTTAAAGAATTGATATTTTCTTTTATCATTTTACCTAGCCATTTGTCAATTTAGTTTTTAAAATTTTTCCAGTATTAGTAGTTTACTCAGTAAGGAAGTAAGCAATAGAACCATGCACAAAAACCTCCAGATGTCGAACCATTACATTTTTTGATTCTTGCAGGACTCTTTGTGTAAAGTTTTAGTTTTAACATTTTATTAAAACTTTGAATATTGTTTAACTGAAGCCTTTCGACATAAAATAATTTTGTTTCATTGTCCTTGGCTGTTCTATTGTATAGTACTTTCGCCAACAGTAAAGTATTTTCTTTTAAAAATTGAAAATTGCGCATTCTTGCGCGTTCTGTTTGTTGCGGTAGAAAACTCGTATTTTAGGATAGTAGTAATTTAATTTTGTTACTAGCACTGGAAAACAAGAGAAACTGATAAATAAAAAAATAAAATAGTTTATTTCTGTGGACAAATTTCTTCTTTCGAAAATTTTTCCCCAAAAGCGCGTGCTGTTGTGTTTTTTTGTGCTTTTTTTTTCTTGTCCTGCGTTTCTCCATTAAGAAATCGAATTTGTATGTTTTTGTCCCTATCTAGACCGGGATTTTTGAGGCTTCTCTGAAACGAAGGGGGGCAGAAAGTGTCCTCGAGGTATTGCGATCAATATTAGTGGATAGTCAGGAAATAATGACACAATTAAGTTGGTGTAATTTAATTCAATTGTTAATAAATTATTGGTGTAAGGCGTCATTGTAACATAATGACATCGATCTGAAAAACCGGGATTTTTGCTATTCGACCTAGAAGAACTTAAACAAATATTCTTTTATTTTTAAGTACCAAAACATGCTGTTTGGTTTCTAGAGATGTTCTAGAGACTTTTACTTCAGTTTGATCCACTTGCATTAAAAGTTTCTCTAGATCTGCTAGATTCTAAACATTTATTTTTTGGTAAAACTTTAATGCTGAAGAAAAACATTTTAGCGGGGCATTATCTTATTATATATATTTTATATCAGTTGGAATGAAAATATATTTATTTGTTTCTATAAGAAAAGCTATTTTTTAGTCCAACATAAAGAAACAAACAAGAAAAGTGTTGGTCATAGTATTAGTAATTACATGGTTCAAATCATGACGTAAATAATCCACCATCTTGGATATTTCGAAATACTTTAAGCAAAATTCATTAGCTTAAAAATCGTTACTAAAACTTGATAATGTTTCTAAAATAAAGAGAAAATGATGTTCTGGCTAAACAGACGTGCATTAATTCTAATATTTTAAAGATATTTTAGGAAAAACTTGGAGATTTCGAAATTCGGAACACCAAGGTCTCAAAACCTGATTACCATGATAACAAAAGATTCCCTATGCAAAAAATTTCACAATATACCAGTTTTCCAATAAATTTCAGAAAAAGGTGTGTCTGTGGCTGTTTAAAATCGGCGCGGACATTTTCTGCCGAGATCCCCCATACCTCGGTCTCGATAGGGTTAAACCTCGTACAAGTTTTCTCGGAAAAATTTTCGACTTCATCTGAAAGGCCCTAAATTCCATATTAATGAAAATTCATGTTATTTGCGATACTCACAAACCACGGTCGGTTTTCGATTAACACGACATGTGTTGAATGCCATTCCGGCTTTCAAATTAAGACAAGTTAACGTTATCCGTTAAGGTGTGCATGATATTTTGAGTTTCTTAACAAAGTAATAAATATCGGAGGTACTTTTATTCACTATTAAAATTTGCCGCATCATACTACCGTACTTTAGGGGTAAATAGATGAAAAATTCAATTTTTAGCGGAATTGTTTATACATGAATGAAATTTACTGTTAATCCGAGTTTATTACTCCATTATGAAAAGAAGTCTTTTTGTAAAATAATCGGCAGTGGTTATTTTTCACAGTTTGAGGAAACTTCAATCATTTTTATAACCTCGATTTATTGATTAAAGACCGACAATTTCGATGAAGGCAAAAAAACTTTATTTCTCGGTAAATTTAAAATAGCAAGCCTGCTCGCCGTATAACCGCTATTGTATAAAAACGATGTTTTTCTCATATTAGTGGCGCCAAATATGTAAACAAATTAAAATAAATTTTTTCGTTGTATAATTCAGAATTTTAGGTGAGCTGTCACGTTTTGTCAGTGATACAAAATCAAAAACTCAAACTAAAATGTCTTTAACATCCGTTTTTCCTTAATTATAGTAGATAGTACGAGTCTTTATTAGAAAATAGTGTTGCACTTACAACATTTTCAATAAATATTTCTTTATAAACGGCGTTTTTCAGTTCAGATACTTAGCAAAGCTTACGATTGTACTTTTTGAAAAAATAATCTTTTTTAGAAATATTAAATTTGAATTCCCGGAAAAGGAATTCCACAAAACTAATTATTGCAAATCAGAGTAATGTTTTCTATCCAGTTACACATCTCTACAGTGCCTCGAATAACTGTGTGTTTGTATCACTTGAACATTTCAAGTGTAGTTTTTAAAATGTTATCTTTTTAACTTTTTCAAAAATGTTTTGCCGATAAGATTTAGCGAAATTCCTTAAGCAACAAACGTTTACTTAAGAATTGTTCATGTTTGTTGGTCAACACACTCGTCAATTTGAATGAAATGAAATCAATTTTTTTTTCTGTTTTAATATACGGTAATGGATCTTGCAAGTAATTAGATTATTTTGTTTATCAGCGGCCAGGTGGAGCGTACCTCGCCATCACCCACAGCTGAAACATTGAAATAAATGTCACAATTTGTGGACAGCTAATTAAAAGTATATAATTTATTAATTAGTATAGTACGCAGAAACTTTTTAAGAAACGAACTCAAGCTTTTTAAATTTTTTCCCGATCCTTATAGATCTTTACAAAATGCGAATCATTTTCTTAAATGCTTTTTGTCTGAACGTTTTTATTGTCAACAAGAATTGTTCATTATAGTTTTATCCCAATGTTCGTTAATATTTGATCTTTGTTCACTTGCCTGATAAACTGTCAGCATACGGGAGTAGTTTCTCAACAGAGAGTTTTGTCTTCTAGCACTTTTCCGGGCTCAGTATTTATTTTCCATTAAGACAGAAAAAGTAGAGTAGATATAATTTCTTTGATAAAGAAGAACTTCTTGAATTCGAGGAAAATGTCTTGTAGAAAACGATTCGTATTCGGTATAAAGTTACTGTATTACTATTTAGGTGGGTAAGTATCGTTTGAACAGAGATCAGGCTCTGTATCTTCGGCACGTGCTGCCACGCGACATATGGTTTTATGTTATGAAAAATTCTACATAAAAGATTTTATAAAAATCTAAACTCCTTTGTCTAAGTTCATTGTTAAAGTAAAGTCTTCATTCTGTACGAATAAATTTGCGGTTTTCATAAGAATATCCAAATATGAAGCAAATCTGGCAAGGTTCTAATTAGTTTCTCACTGCGCGGCAGTATTGAGTGAATCATGCAGACTTACGGAAAATTCTATTTTGTGAAAACCGGAGTAAATTAAGCGAAAGTAAAAGAAAAAAAATATTTCATAGCAATTTTATACGTATCCTTCAATTAAATACTTACTTCCATTACTTTATTTGGTTTTTAGACAACATAAGCGCCCAACTGTGCTAATAGTGGTAATGAAACTTTTATCAAGATTGAAAATTCAAAGCTTTGAAACCTACAAGAATTCGAAGGCCCACTGACCACTAATTGCTGGATATATTGTTTAACTTTACAAATATAAAAGAGATGGATACAGTTTACTTCGAACGTTTAATCAAGGGACCTAAAACTTGTCGCTGTTGTTGCGTTTTACTCTGTTGACTGTAAACCGACTGAGGGATATCTATAGACTATGTGCTTAAAAAACCTGGACTATCGAGAAATCCTTTAAAAAGCTCGCAAGCCTCGAGTGAAGAGAGAGTCTATGCCTTTTCATTTTAAAACGCTGTTCTTTGTTAAATGAAATCGGGTTAAAAACGCAAAAAGCAGTGTTTGTCAGCTACAATAACTTGCAAAGAGGTTGTACAATACTGCCAAGAGCTTTTTGTAAACACTATTGTTCCACAGTGTTCGGTTTGAATAAAAGTTGCCTATCAGCGGAAACAAAGCGCGTTCTACAATGACAGATTTCTGATATACACGTGTGCATGTATTATTTGCGTTCTTTACGTCAAGTATTTTGTAACTTTCGGTACATTTAGATACGTTTACGAGTTAAGTGCGGGCGGATATTCATTATTTAAACAATTTTGTGATTTGGTTGACAGCTAAAGTAGGGATACGTTACCCAAATCACTGTAAATGTACTTGTAGCCATTACGTTTTTATCGCAATAGCAATACTAAAACTCTATCATCCGGTCTCGAGGGCAGGCCCGCCATATGGGCTTGTTTATTACAATACTAGAACATTTTAATGAAAGGGGCAAGATTTTTAGGGGCTCCCGTCGTTCAAAACACATCTGCTCTCACCGCAAACTATTTACGTTGCGAAGAAGTCTTGCAAAGTAAGAGGCGCGTTTACTGGGTGGGTGAACTGAAAGTTTTTTGAGTCTTACTGTCACTGTTTTCACAGCTCAAATACAGAACAACTTCAGGTAAGGCTTAGAAACATTTTTGTTGAATTTACAAGTTCAGTTGCTAACGAAAGGAAGTCGCTTGAAAAGAGAACTCTAAACTGTATCAATTTGATCGCTTTTTCATTCGACTAAAAAGCAGACAGTACAAGGTTCGTTCGTTTAGTCGTAGCATTTACTTCTAACATTAAAAAAACCACTGTAAATTGTTTTCGTTTTTTATTATATTTCATAAACCTTCAGTTAATAACTCAAGTTTATCGTATATGCAGTACGATAAAAGACTTTATGAAATTCACTGAATTAAATTTAATCACCCTTTTAGGATGGCAGCGTTGTAAGTAAATTTTGTAAACAGTAAGGTTTGTAAAGCAGTACCAGGCACGTAAGCCTTATATTTTATTACTCAATATGCTGTAGGAAAGATTGTATCAGATAAAAGCGTGGGACTTTCTTTCTCTTTATGAGACATAATTTATCTTTCCTTCTAATCTAATCGTCTATAAAAATATAATAAATTCTTGCTGCATTTTAAAATAGTTTAAGGCTAAATTTCGAAAATGTTTCGGTGTTAGAGATGATAAAATGTTTCGAAATTTATAATTGTATGACGTAAACTTATCTAACACTCGCTGCTTAATTCATCAGTTCCTGTTAATCGAAAAATAAAGGTTTTGTTTTCTTAATTCTCATTAGGTGTTTTTAAATGAAACAAGGATTGGTGCAGTCCGTAAATCTTCTAGAGGTAAAAGAACCTAATATAATTTTCCAAAAAACGCCGGGGTTTGTTTAATATTCAATTTTGGCATTTGAAAGAAAAAAAAATTGGATGAATAAACGTGAAAAAAAAAATCCAGCTAGACTGAACTACACTTTCCTGGGGCTAAGTGTTGATCGAGGTCCAAGCTTTTTTTTAACTGCAAACGAAACAATTGCGAATATAGAAAACATATTTATTCGCAGTCTTAAGTACTTAAGCGTCCTTCTAATTGTAATGTTTATTTCTGGTTTTTGGTGTTGTTGTTGTTGATATCACTTTCCCTGTTTTCCCGATTGGCAAGATGTATAATCTATAGTAGAAAGTTTTCTAATAAAGTACCTGGTCAATATTAACCTATATACCATTGTTTCTCCTCCATACTATTTGCATGTTCCCGCTAAGGGTTAATTTCATCAGGACCCTGAGTTTTAACACTATTGAAAAGTCTGACATAATTCGATTTTTTCTAAAATATATTTAATATTTTAAAATTTCTCGTGTCCGGTTAGGTAAAGTAGTTTTCCTCACAAATCGATTCAACAACATTGAGTTTAGATCTAGGAAGAAACGTCTTTTGTTTCTTGGACATATGAAGTAGCTAGGATTTCGCTTTCAAGAGAAATACATGATACTAAAATTTAAATCGTTTTTCCAGCTAATCTTGAAGACAGAACAAAAGAAAAGCCAGACCTATTAACAGTAAAGTTGTAATCGATGTAAACTGCTCGACAATGACATCATTGCGTAAACAAATTGGTTTGGTTTTACACATGTCAAAGCGATTTTATGATTTTGTGCAGTTAAAGGTTATTGTATTGTGCTTCAAGCGTGTTGGCTGGCAGGAAAAGTGCTTTTTCTTTGGTCTATTGTTTCCATTGAACACCCTAAACAGTAGACCTCTCATGAACAAAAACTACCGTTCATAGCATACGTTGATTCTCACATTTTCTTAATCCAGAGCGGCTGTTGTTATCGCACCCTTGAAAGCTCCTAATCGATTCGTATTTTTCGTGCTTGGTAGATTTTCTTTCATATAGCTGGCCTTCCATCCAAAAATCCCTTTTACTCAAACAAACCGTACAAAAAATGTAAATAAGGAAAGTCTCTTAGTATCGAGTGAACCATGACAGACTCTACGTCAGTCTTGTTTAAAACTGCTCTCTGATTGGCCAATGAATACAATAGCATAAATTTTAAAGGTCTTTGCCGGGCACATTACAGACAAGATCGTGTTTATATGGACTAAAATGCGATTCAAAGAACAGCGATTGAAGAAAGGTAAGAATTTAGGGATACGAAAAGTTGGCTGTATTTTAAGCATGATCAAATGGCCAAAGTGATATGATTTACTTAAAGGAGTTAACGACCTGCTGTGTGGGGTTAATATAGCTGCAATTAATCGTGCTCACGTATATGTGAGTCTTCTTCACTTCAACGCAGACACGGCCACTTGACCTGCTATTAAAGTAACTAAGAAGTGTTTCTAGGTGGTTTGGTTTCAGCAATATTAATCTATTTGATGTTGTTTAAAACTTGAATGTAAGCGGCTTTTTCCGAACCAGGAGAACTACTCTATATGGAACAGGATAAGAAGTTTCAGAATTGAGGTCACCAACGAAGAAATAAAAAATAGACTTTTGTAAATTATAAGGTTTTCGTAAACAGTCGGCATAAAAATCTTCAAGTTTTTTATGTTTAAACCAAACATTTTAAAAGCTTTCAAAAACAAGACGCTTTTATTAAACACTATCCATTCGACCTTTGTTATGTCTATAAATCCACAATAACACTTTGAATTAAGTTCTTAAAATGGAAGAAAGACCAAAGGGAACGCCTTGGGTTCTGTTTGCTTATCGACTTTGAACTTACAAAAACAACAGAAAGAACACAAACCTTAAAAAGAAACTCTTAAAACTAAATAGAATATTACTGCACGATTCGATTTACTCAGCTTGTCTTTTTAAATTATGTTTTTGCTTTATGTTTGATGGCAGAGTATGCCGGCTATCCAACCCATGAATGTGGAACACAATTTGTGCATTTGTGCCGGCTGTGGTGCGAAAATCAACGATAGATTTTACTTGATGGCGGTTGACAAATGCTGGCACTTAGACTGCCTGAAATGTAACGAGTGTGATTTACGGCTCCATAACGAGCTGACTTGTTTCACAAAGGACGGAGTCATTTTGTGTCGCGAGGATTATTATCGGTAAGAAGAACTCTTAATTTTGATATTTTTTGTATCTACATGTTATGCTGAGGCGATGAAGGTTGTTATTGTGAGAACTGTTACTTTTCGCCAAGTTTATCATTCTAATATTTGTACAACAGAATTTTGGAATAAAGTGAAGAAAAAATAATTTATTATTGTAAAGCTTGTTATATAGAAATGAAGCCAACAAGTTAATGATATAGTCGAGAAAAGCTCATTTCATATTTCTATCTCAGTAATCGCAATTTTGATTTCGAGGAGTACACGAAGTTTTTGTCCGCCTGTAAGACCAGATGGCTTATAAGCATATATTTTCCCTTACGCATATGAAAATTAATATTGACTGGGAACTCTAATAGGCTTACCAAAATATTTAAGTAAGTTTTGTACAGCTAAGTAAACCTGGAAAAATTGTATTGGCGATAAATAAGTTTTGATCTGCGTTATTTTTAAACATAAAGTCGGTATTTTTTCAAACTAATTCACTCAAAAGGCCAATTGTTAATAGCTACTTCCATCTGTCTCACATCCAGCTTTTTTTTTGGTCGATGAAATTTGAACCGCCGTTGGAACGCTGAGCTTTCTGAATATTTATATTTTGGCCATCTTTTTCTCACTATCAGATAAAATATTTTATAAATCACCATTATCTACTAGACTAAGAACATCAGTTTTCATCGTGCATGGCTGCTCATAATTTTTAAACAATAAAGAAAATGTCATTTTCCAATTTCTTTAGCTAAACAGCTTTATTCGTATTTTTGGTTTCTTATCAGCTGTTTCGGCTTTTCAACTTTAAAACTGCTTTTTGAATTTTTTTAGTAGATTTTCTCAAAAATATGTTCATTTTTTGTACCGCTTAACCGAAGTCAATCTATATAGGATAAGTTATGTACAGATGCGTTGAGAACTTTAAACACAAACTTCTCCGCTTCGTTATCACAGCAAACACTTTATCGTATTCTTTTCTTTATTAAGAAAATTATTATTCTATGTCTCTTTCACACAAAGTTGTCACTGACAATTCTTTTCTAGTTTTTCTTTGTAATCTGTCAAACTGTCACCTCAAAGAGCCACAACTCATTTTGAACATTCGCTGAACTTATTCCGTGTCAATATTAGATTACTTGAAATATATCGAATGAAGATGTCGCCTCTCTGTACATACGAAATTCATCAAAAATATACGTAGATACATATTTGTTGCTTAGTTAATCCTAGTTTCCTGCCCTACCGGTTTTCAATATTATTAAACCTTCGAATATCAATATTCCAAGTCCGCATCAGTCGCCCCAAACGAATATACTGTGCGTGTAAAACCCAAGCTAATCATTTTCCTTGAATCTTTTATAAATTTGGAACCGAAAGAAGTCTGTAAATCGTACTCAATTGATATTTTCACTTTTATCAGTGTTGTTTCTTAGTAAATATTTAGAAACCTTGCTCTTAGATAGTTGTCTGCAATTCTTGTAGCTTAGCAACACGAAATCAAACATGACAGTAACTTATTGAGACAGATTAACAAGTAAATATTTTATACAAATACCAGTTCTTTCTTGCGTTACATTCTTTGTGGTATTCAGTAGAATACGACCATCTGTGGGTTAAATCAATCGAATCAACAGAATAAATCTCACAGTTACAAATTGTAAACAATAGAACACCTTTTGGTTCCCTGCTTTTAATTCATAAAGGAATTGTGTAAAAAGAAAAGTAACCATTGAAGACTTGGTTTGGGTTTTGTTCAGTTTAAGAGCGAGCATAACAAAAACACACAAAAAAAAAACTTCCTAAAACCAAACTTTCAAATCGTATTGCTGCGGTTGCTAGCCAAGCGAAGCGCTAGATTTGGTTTTAAAAAATTGCTTGTTCAAAAGCTGCCTTTTGTTTACAGTAGAGATTTCTTTTGAATTGTAATTTCCGTGCGCTGAATATCTCATTATATTTTCCACGCCCATTTCTTTTATTTTGAAAGAGGTGCGATACTCTGATGAAAACAATTAAAGTTAAGAATAACGGCTACCATAAATAGATTATCTTTTTTTTCCTTCCGCTCAAAATTAGATAAAAAGCCGATTAGTAAAAAAAGATTTTGGAAGTTTTTCTGCAAGATCCAATGAATGAATACATGTTCTTATATTGATTCTCTACACTGCTAAATTAGCTTTGATTGTTTGCTGAGGATTTCGTTTTTTATAAACGTCACTTTTTTGAGAATGATAATCAAAAAGTTACTTGTGTAGTTCTTAGGTGCTTATAGTTGTGTTTGAGGGTTAGCTGCGAAGTATATGAAACAGCTTCCAGCTTCTTATACGTAAACTATTTATATCAACTTCAAATCATTAACTTCACAGTTTCTTATGTTCACAACATAACAGTATGATACGAAATCTAAGATGTACATAATCAACTGCTGTCCTTACATACATCTCGACTTTATTAATGTCCACCACAAACGCTTTTCATCTTCAGTTCAATTTATCTGTGTATACAATGTATTCATTTCATTTCTTTGTTTTTAAGTGTTGGTGCTGCTGATCTATTTTGTTTTTAAATACATGGTAATTTTCATTTGCAATCTATATGTTTTTATTCTTAATACTTTTCATGAAGTAATGATTGTTCTTCATGAAAAAAGTCACTATAAACCTGTACTGTCAAAAAGAACCATAATCAACCTGTCTTGGCATAAAATTAGTTAGAATAAGTTGTCAGCTGAAAAGGAATTCCTTATTGATTTGTTATTATAATTGGCCCATTGATTTGTCCAACGTTCAACCTATTTTTTTTTTAAGTTCTATTTCTCTCTGTAGACGTTGTTCAGTCAAAAAATGTTCAGCCTGCAGTCAGGGCATTTCTAGTAAAGAGCTGGTCATGCGTGCACGTGATCAAGTCTACCACATTGGCTGTTTCTCTTGTGAGCGCTGTAAACGTATCCTAGCAACCGGGGAATATTTCGGAATGAGAAACTCAAGAATATTTTGTAAAGCTGACTATGAAGTTTTATTAAGGGAGGAGGCCGAGTCACTCAAAATGTCGGCGACCGTAGTTGCAAAGGGCCGACCTCGAAAGAGACGCTCAACGCCTGCATTTGTGGAAGGCATTAACCCATTAGTAGGTTAGTTAAAACGATAGTTAGGGTGTTATCTGGGGAGTTAAAACGATAGTTAGGGTGTTATCTGGGGAGTTGAAACGATAGTTAGGGTGTTATCTGGGGAGTTAAACGATAGTTAGGGTGTTATCTGGGGAGTTGAAACGATAGTTAGGGTGTTATCTGGGGAGTTGAAACGA
>JAOEHV020031285.1:0-17874 GCA_025447995.2 Isaurus tuberculatus | reverse complement strand
GCAAAGTAAAGTTCCTTGAGATTTTGCTTAGGCCTTCACACGGGCATTTTTGGTTAAGTAAAACTTAGCAGGTCTCAGGTCTTACTTAACGGCCTAGAGTAAAGACAACCATTGTCTCATGCATTTCAATGCTGGCACTATTTTAGGAAAACATTTTAATCAATCAAAAGCACAAAAAATTAATGTTTTCGTTTTATGGAAAATAATGAAATAATGAGTTGGCCGAACAGTGCACGGACCCAATGTACTGTTTATTTTTTTTTTTGTGAAACACTGAATAATTTCCGATGTAATTGTAAAATAGTTTTTATACAAAGTTGAATTAGATAAACATCATTAATTATGTGCTTTTCCTCTTGTTGGGTATAATCCAATTTCTTCTCAGTGATTATCATATTTGACACTTGCTGCAAAACCATAAAACTTTAAATATAAGGGGGGGGGGGTGCTCAAAAAATATTTTAAAACTCTCACACCTGTTTTGTAATTTTGTCTTACCCGTTCATTATCTTAAACGTAATACTAAAAAGTATTGTTACCAAACTAAATATCCTTGAGTCAGTACGATGTTTTAGAACGTTACACACAAAAGAAAGGGCAAAAAATTAAACAAATCGTATATGTGTGAAAATCTATTGCGACCATGTTTACCGCCTAACCGAGAAAACTCGAGGCAATCTTGCGAGCCCTAGCCAATCTAATCTGAACTGCAGAAGCCCTAGAGAGCTCAAACTTGGATTTTCCAAAGCAAAATTCATCATTGTTTCTTCCGTGGGAAGTAGGTGGAACAAAATCGCGAATAGAGTACAAAAAAGACTGAAATACTGATGATCATGATTTATAGTCGTCATATTCAATGTGAATAATGAACCAAAGACCGTGTGGCTGTTCATCTCTTTTTAAAGAGAATGCACTGCAATGAGTGCCGGGATACTATGGCAGCCATCGGCCGCTAAAATTTTAGTTTGCATTGAGTTTGGATTTAATTTTGCATTAACAAAGGTATTTTAAAAAGATTTGATTACATTTTTAATTTCGAAAACATGTGCATTTTGTTTTGGTTTTTGATTTGAATTTTTTTTTTTGGATTACACTGAAATTGATTTTGCGAATCAGTTTAGATATACTTTAGACACACATGTATATTGCCGGTTCTGGCGGGCCTTATTTTTCAGATTTCAGATTTCATTTTTCCGGTTCTGCTCAACAAACTCCAACATCAATTGAATCAATCAATGTTGCCTGACCAATCTGATTTTCAGATTTCATTTCCGAATCTGCTCAACATCATCTGATTCTATCAAACAGGTCCGAGTTTATCAACCTCATGCGAAGCCCCCACGCATCACGTTGCCTGAGTTTTACGAACCGATCTGATTTTGATATTAACTAAACCTTAAAGAATTCTGAATGTATATTAAATCAAATATCAAATACGAAAAAGTGAAATACTGAATTAGTAATCCGATTAAGAGGTTAGATTGTATGTTATTGAGAACTGATATTAAAAAAGTATGGATCAGATGAACGTTGCACAACTGAGACAACTCGCCCGAGAGAGGCGTATACCTCGATATTATGAAATGCGGAAAGCACAACAAATCGAAGTGTTGGGTAATGCATCGGCACAAAGACCTAATCCTCCACAAGCAGCAGCTGCAGCACCACAACCTGCTCAAGCAGAACAAGCGTTAGATCAACTAAATGTTACTGAATTGAAACGTATGGCTCGTGAGAGGCGAATCCCTTGTTATTATGAACTGAGGAAACCTTAACTAATCAAAGCGATTCTTAATCAACCAAGACCTGCAGCACCACAACCAGCTCAACCAAGGTCTAATCCACAACCCGCACCTCAACCAGTACAACCAAGGCCTACACAGGCTGAAGCACCACAACCAGTTCAACCACAGCCAAGGCCTCAAACAAAACCTAATCCTCCCACACCCGTGCCAACACCACAACCACGACCTAAGGCTAATACGACCGCACCACAACCTGCTGAAGCAGCAAGGCCTATTCCTCCCACGCCTGTATCAGTACCAAACCCAAAACCTACTACACCTAAACCGACAGTGCAAAAACCCACACGACCACCACCACCAATCCCAAAGAATACTCAACCATGCCAAAACCCCAAACCACCAAGACTTCCTTCCCCTCAACCGACAGAACAAAGACGTGTACCTCCACCTAGGCCTCCTCCGCTACAACCAAGAACAGTAGGAGGAGCATCCACATCAACACAACCTAGTTTAATCGAAAGGTTGAAGCAACCTATTCGTCAGGTGAATCTACCCATCCCTGCAGTTGTTAAACCAATAAATCACTCCCGATTGTCCTTCTTCAGGGCAGGGTTTCTACATCAGTGAAGGATCAAATGACAGGTTCAGCACTAAGGTTCTATCCAAAGTACTCGAGCCCGTTAGACGTACCGTTAATAATCAGATAGACACCCTGAAAAATAATATTAACAAAGTATTCGAAAGAGTCAAAAGACGGTATCAACCACCACAAACAGCTCCGCCTGCAAGGATTAACGCGGAGCGTGCACAAAGACCATCTTTAACAACAAGGGCTAAACCGAATGTGCAAAGACCTACCCTAGAATAACGTCCGAGACCGCCAGAACCCGAGCCCGAACCTGAGAATCAGTCAGAACCACCTCAACAGGAACAAGAACCCGAGCCTGAAAACGAACAACCTAGGCCTATCGGACCGATTAGAGAACATAGAAGGGCATTCAGAGGTTATCTAAGAACCTATCGGATAGATGGTGAACGAGGATATGATGAAATTACATTCATGTCTACCATCAAGCCAGCAGTCGTTAACCTTATCAACGAACAGGATAAACCGGTTAAAGTTATGTTTATTTTTACGGGAACATTCATTAAGGAAGATCTCACCACAGGAGAGGTCGTTAGGGAAATTAAATATTTCCGCACAGATCCTATGATTGTGACAGAGGCGACCGACTTTTCAGAATTGTACGAAGAGATGATCGATGATCTGATTACTCAAATTGGACAGCTATGGGACACGGATTCGAATTATCATCTAGACAAAGTGGATTTCTTTGATATTCGTATCGATCCTTATGAACCGCTTGCTGGGGGTTCATACATTTTAAAAGATACCGAAGGCATTAGCCGATAAGCATGCTATAATTAACGTTAAGAACAAGAACTATCATGAATGCTTCAAGTGGGCTGTCACCTCTGCTGTTTACCCTCGGGAAAGAGATCCACAGACACTCAACCAACAACTCAGGGACAACTCCGAGAACTTTAATTGGACCGGCATACAGTTCCCCGTTACACTGAAACAAATAGATAAATTTGAAAGACAAAACCCTTACGCCATTAATGTTTACGGTTATGAAGAGAAGGTTTATCCTTGAGAATTAGTGGGAACGCGAAGCGCGTCCCTGTTTATAATCTACTATTATTATCCAACGAAAACACCAATCATTATTGCTGGATCAAGAACATGTCTCGCCTGATATCCTCTCAAATCAACAATCACCAGCACGCACGGGAAATATGCTTGAGGTGCCTGAACACATTCTGGTCAGAGGAAGCGCTAAACAAGCATCTCGAATATTGCTCGAACAACGAAGCAACGAAAATAGAAATGCCTGAGATAGTGGACGGTGAAATACCATCCATCAAATTCAGAAACTTTAACCGGAAGCTACGCGTCCCGTTCGTTGTGTATGCCGACTTCGAATCATTTACTAAGAAGATAGATACCTGCTCCCCTGATAATAAAAGTAGTTACACCAATCAATATCAATCACACGAAACCTCAGGTTATTGCTATATGATCAAGTGTTTCGACGATGAGGTGTATCAACCTAAACTTAGACGATATACAGCTAAATCACCAGATGAAGACGTAGCTCTAAAATTCAATAATAACCTCCAGAAAGATACCGTAGTTATTTACCTATAAGCCGACCTAATTTTTGAAAAAGTTTGACTTCAATCTGCCAAATAAAGTCCAAACAAGGGGGTTCGGCTTATAGCCGAGAGTTTGTTTGGACTTGGTTGTTTGTTTCCATTTTTTTTCGAAAGCTCTCGGCCATCGTCGTATCTCTTAAGTTTAGGGTCTCGGCTTATAGCCAAGGTCGGCTTATAGGTAAATTATTAATTTATACAATCAATTTAAGTTCTCGAAGAAAGCGAATCTTACTGACGTGGATCGAGAAAGCCACGCTAACTCTACGAGTTGTCATATCTGTGGAAACACGTTAGACGAAGACAAAGTACTAGATCACTGTCACTTTACAGGAAAATACAGAGGTGCTGCTCATAACGAGTGCAACCTTCAATTCAAATCACCGAAATTCTATCCAGTGATATTCCACAATCTTTCAGGTTACGACAGTCACCTGTTCGTTAAGACTCTAGGAGCAACTAAAGGTAAGATGCATTGCATCCCTAATAGAGAGGAGACCTATGTTACCTTCACTAAGAACATAGTCGTGGATGATTTTATTAATGATGAGGGTAAGAAAGTTGAAGTTAAACGTAGTATTAGGTTTATCGACAGCTTCAGGTTTATGGCCTCTAGCCTCGACAGCCTTGTAAATAACCTGCTTACTAAAACTCCTGTCAAACCCTCTACGCTTGCGCTTCCTCCACCCATCAAACCAAAGCGAACATTAGGTTCTAACAAGAGGGTGCCGATTAGAAAGTATACATCCTTTACTGAGGAACATGGTGTTTGGGGTTCACTACGACGAATAGCCCACATTCATGCGACTAGATCGTGTGTAGGTTTAGCTTATGCATTAGCATTTAACTTTGTAGATGGAGTTATAAATAAAGTACCCGAGCCGGTAAGGAATAGACTTAACAACCTGTATGTAAAGGCTCGAAGGTTCCTCGGCTTCCTCCACCACCACCTTCGGTGGTAACATCAGAGCCTAGGATAAATCTAAGAGTGCGAAACTTAGATGAACCCCTCAATCGTGTGGAACCCGAGACCACACCCACCCCTAGGGGTGGGTGTGAAGAGGAGCCCAATCCTGCACCAGCATTCAAAAATCTGTATTTGTTTTACAGAGGGGACAGGCTAAAGTTGCTACTTCGAAAGGGAGTATTCCCATAGGATTGGTTTGACGGTTTCGATAAGCTTGCATACACCGAGCTTCCACCGAGAGAGGAGTTCTACTCGAAACTCAATGACATCGACAAATCCGATGAGGACTACCAACACGCGTTGAATGTGTGGCGAACCTTCAAAGTGAAGACGATGAGGGAATACCACAACATCTACCTTAAATCAGACGTGTTACAACTTGCGGACGTCTTTGAAAATTTCAGAGATGTCTGCCTTGAGAATTATAATCTCGACCCCGCTTGGTACCACATCGCACCAGGTTTAGCGTTTGATGCATGCTTGAAGAAGACGAATGTCAAGCTCGATCTCCTAACAGATGTTGATATGTTGTTGATGATCGAGGGAGGTATTCGAGGAGGTGTCTCTATGATCTCGAAAAGGTACGGCAAGGCTAACAATAAATACATGAAAGAACACGATCCGGAACAGCCTTCCAGGTTCATAGTCTATCTCGATGCTAATAATTTATACGGTTGGGCTATGTCAAGGCCTCTCCCTACACACGGGGTTAGATGGATGAATGACGAGGAGCTAAGTGAGTGGAGAAGCAAACCATGCATTCTCGAAGTTGACTTAGAGTATCCCGAGGAGCTTCACGACTTGCACAATGATTACCCCCTCGCCCCAGAACATGTTAACATTGATAAGACCGGTAAGTTAGTATCCTGTCTTAGGAACAAAGAAAATTATGTGATTTACCACGAGACCTTGAAGGTTTACCTAAGTCTAGGATTAAGGCTCATTAAGATACATCGAGGAATCACCTTCGAAGAATCTACATGGTTGAAGCCCTACATTGATTTGAATACAAACCTTAGGATGAAGGCCACCAACGATTTCGAGAAAGATTTCTTCAAATTGATGAATAACTCCGTATTCGGTAAGACAATGGAGAACATCAGAAAACGTGCTGATATAAGGCTAGTAACATCACAGCCTGAGGTTACGAGATTAATCTCCAAACCAAATTACTCTCGAAGAACCATCTTCTCCCCATTCTTAGTGGCCGTGCATATGAAGAAGACTGCTATGAGATTCGATAAACTTGTTTACTTAGGTCTGAGTATTCTAGACATCAGTAAGAATTTGATGTATGATTTCCATTACAATTACATCAAGCTGAAGTATGGAGGCAGAGCGGAACTTATCTTAACCGATACGGATTCCTTGGTCTATGAGATACAGACAAAGGACTTCTATGCTGATATTAATGGAGATGTTAGACAATTATTCGATACGAGTAACTTTCCAAAGGATCACCCGTCCGGAATAGAAACGGGTGTGAATAAGAAAGTTATAGGCATGTTTAAGGATGAGACAGGAGGTCAACAAATTGCTGAAATTGCTGGCCTGAGGGCTAAACTTTATTCTTATCGGATGGATGGGAGCTACGAAGTGAAGAAATGCAAAGGCATTAAGAAATCTGTTGTCAAGAAGAGTATAAGGTTCGAAGATTATAAGAAATGTCTATTCGAAAGGTACAAGCAATTACGTCAGATGAACATTATTCGAAGTCGAATGCACAATGTTTATAGTGAGACTGTAAATAAGGTGGCTCTATCACCTGATGATAACAAGAGAGTTATACAGGAAGATGGAGTACATACACTTGCTCATTGGCACTACTCCCTCAAGGAAGCTGGGGCTAGAGCCACCGGGGGTGGCTCTAGGGATGATGAGTCTATTGATTCTAACCACAGTGAGACCTTATCTGCTGAACCTGGGACTAGAGTCACCCCTGGTGACTCTAGAGTGGTGATAATGAAGCTAGCGCTGTCTCCAGGGGCGGTTCTTCTGAATCGAATGAAATTAACATATCATCTTCGATATCATGTCATTCGATTCAACTGCCTATTCTGATTATGATTCATTAGATTCAGGCTTAACACCTACAGATTCATTATCGGATGAATCTGAAGATTTAAAAGAATCAGACCGACCATCTATGTATTCAATACATAAACGCTTACTATCTTTGGGTATAATAGACTCATAAATTACTTGAGATCTGTTTAAATCTGTTGGAATCTGTTGAAATCTATTGGATTTCTCTTGAAAAATCTATTGAGTGAATGTTGAGCGATTGTTAAGCATACTTGAAATTTGTTAGGCGTCTGTTAGGCATCTGTTGAGAGTTTGTTGAGTGTGTCTTGTAAGAGTCTTGGAGGTGTCTTGTAAATATCTTGGAGGTGTCTTGTAAGTGTCTTCGAAGTGTCTTGAGTGTATTGAGAGAGTCTGTTGAGTATGTCTTGAGTGTATTGAGCGAGGCTGTTGACTGTTTCTTGAATGTATTAAGCATCCCTCTTAGGCGAAGCCTGGGCTTCGCCTAAGGGCGTGTTGGGTGAGTCTTGAATGAAAAGTGCGATTTCTTGATAGGTTGTTGATAAGATACCACAACATTATAAAAATATACTGCACCAATACTAAAGGATGGCAGAACAGGTAGAGCAAATCACTAAAGAAGGGTCTGGGGTATTGATTTCAAGAAGGTGAAAGATCCAAAGAAGGTTGAAGCAGGCAAGAGGCTTGCTGATTATCAGAAAAAGGCAAAAGAGACACTTAAAAGAGTGGAGACCGGCAGCGCTAACATGGTTAAGAATCCTAACGAGAAGGTTGAGACTAAGGGTGGTGTGAACAAGAGAAAGGTTGAGGATGACGATGGTTATGGAACTGCTGGTGCGATCGCGTTAGGAATGGCTGGGATGCTAGTATTAAATAAAATTGCAAGTGAGAGCCGAAAGTATATGAAAGAAGACTTCGATCAACCAATAGTTCCACCTAATACCCCTGTTAAGGCAGAACCGTCAAACAACAAGCAGAAAGTCGGAATGGAGTGAACCTCTTAGGTTGTATGTATTTTCAATACCTTTAAAACTGGTATTGAAATCTCGTTTAACCTCATAGAGGTATATAAGATGAATCGTGTAACAGACAACGTCATGACACCCAATGAATATATTCGAATTCTAGGTAGGCGAGCTCATCAAATTAAGTTAGGTGCACCTCCTACAATCGAATGGACAGGCTTCTATGATCCGACAGCCATCGCCTAAGAGGAGATCAACAGACGATGCGCTCCAGTGAAACTCATAAGATTCCTTCCGGATGGTCGCACAGAAGATTGGAACCTCAAGGAATTAAACATTCTTGATTGTTAACATCTAAGAGCTATTCTTCATAATATGAGTCGTATTATGAAGCGATGTAATATAAACAAACTCTGCAATTATCCTTTCGTTTTCCATGTGCACAGAATGCTTTACCACCACACTCCCTACATCGGTATCTAATTAGATCGTGAAGACAAATTTGTGACCCCTTACACTCCTTACAGAATGATTTCTGTCGGTTGTGAGGACAAATCTGCGACCCCTTACACTCCTTGCAAATGTATTTTGTTTTACCGTGTTTGCACTTGTAACCCTCTTTGAGGGTAGTACCCTTACTCAACTTCTTTTGATGGGGGTGGGGATGAATTTGTGAGGTGGAACATTCACTGCAGTAATATTTATCATGTTTACATTTGTAATCATTGTTAGAGCCGCCTTCTCTATAGCTAGCGCTGGCGTTGGTGGTAGCGCTACCCCTAGTATTGATGGTGATAGGGGTGGTGGTAACCTCAGGTTTAGGTTTAGAACCCTCTTTGAGGGTACATTTCTTACAGAAATATTTTGTTTTATCGTGTATACAAATAAGGGGGTTCCTACAACGAGGACAGGCTGATTTATGACGGTCGTGAGGACATATTCTAGTACCGATACATTTCTTACAGTATGTTTTCATATCACCGTGAGGACAAATCCTTGAACGTTTAGGTTTGGGTTCATCTTCATCGGATGATTCAAATTCTGAGGTATCACTGACATCTCTACCCTCAGAGTCGCCGCTAGCGGTGGCTCTGACAATGGTAGCGCTAGCCTCAGGTTCAGCTGAATCTGTGATGTTTTGAGGTTTGAACCCCCATTTATCCTTCTCACGTGTAATGATAGACTTAGATAATATCTCGTTGTATAAACTAGGGTCTGGTTTCTTCTTCTCGGATTTGTTCGGTAAGTCTAAGTCGCTTAGTGAAATCTTTGTATATCCACCCATTAGATATACAACATCTCTAGAGTCATCGTCTGGTTTGTAGTATTTGGATTTGTCTAATAACTTTTTACCTCCTCCCATCTTGTCGAGTATTGACTATGCCTACGACCTTCATCCTCACTTTTTAGGATCGTTAAACTGAAAAAGTGAGATATTGATTTGAGAAATCTATAAAAACAAACAAGTAAAGATGGCTGAAGAACAAGAGATAAAAGAAATTATCAATGACCTTAGATCGCTATATGCTGATTGGATTAGGTTTGAAGAATACCCTGAAAGTATGAGTATATTATATAATTACCCACGTTTGATTAGTTTAATAGATGGTACTCATGAATACTCTAGAGAGGTGCCATTTATAAATAAAGAATCAGCGAAGTTAGGTTCGAAGAGAGAATGTGAAAGGCTGGATGAGAAATATCTTTAAACCGAAAAAGTGGAATAATGATTTGAAAAATCTTTAGATACAAACACCTGTAAGTAAATTTAAGCTTGCTTAAATTTAAAACTGATTATGGCTGAAGAACTAATAGCAGAAGAACAAGGGGCAAATCAACTTTTGAATGAAATTAGATCGCTCTATGTTGATTTGCTTATTTCTAAAGAAGTAAATCCTACCCCGATAGATATATTTCATGAATATCCGCTTTTAACTTGTGCTATTGATGGAACTCTTATTGTGTACAATCCTCACATACAGCCTTAGAGTCGATACGTTTGGCTGAACTCACAGGAATCAGTAAACCCAGACGACATCTGGGCGAGGTGATGTGTGAGGAGGCTGCTAAACTCATGCGAGTCAGATCAGTTCGTAAAACTCAGGCAACGTGATGCGTGGGGGCTTCGCATGAGGTTGATAAACTCTGACCTGTTTGATAGAATCAGATGATGTTGAGCAGATTCGGAAAATGAAATCTGAAAATCAGATTGGTCAGGCAACATTGATAGATTCAATTGATGTTGGATTTTGTTGAGCAGATTCGGAAAAATGAAATCTGAAAATCAGATTGGTCAGGCAACATTGATAGATTCAATTGATGCTTGATTTTGTTGAGCAGAACCGGAAAAATGAAATCTGAAATCTGAAAAATAAGGCCCGCCAGAACCGGCAATATACATGTATGTTTTAGCTTTGCGTTTTCACTTTGAATTAGTATTTTAATATCGTTTTCTAAAACATTTAACTTTTTTGTGACTTTGGTTAAATTTCCGTTTCATTTTTATCTTTAAAATCACTTTAAACTTGAAATAAACAATAAAATTACATTTTCTCAGCAGCATTTTTCTTTTCATTATTTTATTAAAATAATCGAACATGGCAGCCATCGGCCAACGTGTTCAGCCTATCTCAAGTAGTACGCTTATGTGATCAGTTCTTCTAGTTTATTGGCTTTCAAGCTCTCCTCAAGATCTCGACCTCCTCTCTAGGGATCTTATCTGAAAGTTGGTCATGAAATTTTAGCATTTGTCTAACTTTAAACTAGTCCTAAAGTTACCCCTAACGGATTGATGGTAAATTAATTTTTTTCCTTTCTTTTCATGAAAAATGTAAAAAAATTATTATTGTTTCTTAAAGCCTGGTTTCCATATAATTGCTCGCATCGCAGCTATCGCTCTCGCCGCAAAAAGTGTGCTTTGCAACTGGAGCGATTGGTGCGACAAACTGGTTCCATACAATCGCAGTCATTCTCGTCCCCAGAGCGAAGTTCCCGCCGGCTAAGAGAAACGATGGGCTCTGGGGACGAGAATGAATCGCAGTCATCTCAACCAAAGTTAACTACGGCGGGATAGGTCTGGGAGCAAGGCCCACGACTTACAATGTGTTGTGGGAAGCTTTTGATCGCAACAATGGCGATTGATTTGGGGGAATTAGTTGCTATATGTCGCTTGCATCGCTCCTGTCATGAAACTCAAATCGGGACAATCGCAGAAATAGAACTTGAGTGATCCGAGCAAATGGAATCACAACTATTGCTTCAATTGCCCCAGTCGCGAACAAAACGGTTTTCTTTATATCGCTAAAACAGCTACGCATATCTTTTCAGCGAAAGTACTGACAATTGCGATGCGAGCGATTTTAAAGAAACCAGCCTTATGCGTGAAATTAAGATTTAATATTTTATTGGAAATCTGAGATTTATTTTGTGTGCCTTGATCGGTAAAATTGGCAATCCGCAGTGAAACAAAAATGGGAAGAATCCTTGTAAAAGAGTTATTACGCTATCCATTTAAACGGTGCGACAAGTAGTAACCATAGATTTTGTATAATTGCGGTGGAGAAACCTCGGACCTTTGCAAACAGAGCATGAACAAGTACTTGCTTCGACTCAGACGAGAGTGGTTTGAAAGGGGGGAGGGGGGGGGTTAAGACTTATGTGCAAACAATTAGTGACCTGTCCAGGGGAGTCTAAAAGTGTCACCCGCTTTAGCACCCCATACACCGGCTTACACGAGATAAGCCCCTGCTGCATGAAGCAGATCGACTAGGATAGTAAATGAGTCTAGCTTAGAATTATCAAAATTAAATACATTATATGAAAAATGATTAAAACGATTTTATTTTTACTTAACTTTGTATACGGTCAATTTTGATAAATTTTACATTGTATTATGGTTTGTTATTTGTCATGACAAAATCCAGAAAAATTCGTCCGGTATTGAAAAGTTAAAATAGTTGTTTTAATATACGACATTCACGGGCAAGGTACAAAAATTAATGCACGTAGAAAATACTTAAAAGTTTCAGCTGCTATATTCATAATAAATGAAGTACCGTAGTTATTCACTCATTAAGCTGCATGCACTATTAAGCCGCATGCAGCTCCCCCGATTTTGACAAAGATAACAGAGCCACTTCTTGAACAGTTTGTTTCAGAAATAACTCAGTTTTAAGCCGCATCTCGTTTTTAGTAGCTGAACGTGCAAAATAAACACGCAACAAAATGACCTACGCACAAAATGAAATTGTTTGCATCTAAAAACATTGAAACTTTTCATTCAAGTGCTAAATAATGTGAGGAACAATGCTTTTATCCTGTTTTGAAGTTCAGTTTTGATGTTGTTCATGGCCGAAATCAATTACATTATTTTTCTAAGAATGCTGTTTGAATAAATGTAATTGTTGCTGTTAACGTTTTTGTGCGGCTTAATCGTGAATTACTGTTTAAAGTCGTGAATTTAGGACGTTATGGTTTAGTTTCCGGAAAAACTCTGTTTTAAGCCGCAACCCCCAATTCGGAATGCTGTTCCAAATTTTGAAATTTTGTAAAAAAAAGGTGTGGCTTAAAAGTGAATAACTACGGTATTTCACAAAACGTGTGAAGTTTTGCCGAAGGTATGAATTAATTAAATCTAATTTTGATAAATTAAAAATACTAAACTTTTAGTCTATTTTACATTTCATTATAACATGAATATATATGCTTAATACCTCCCTGAAAATATGTTTAGTTCGCTTAATAACATTTTTACACCACGCACTAAAAAACAGCCAATCACAGTGCAGAACTGATTTCTACTGTATATTTGTTGCTAATTCAATCTTGGATTCCCTGATATGGAGCATGGTATAACATACTTGTACAAAACGTTCTCGTGGTATACCAATAATATCATACTTTTTCACTTGCATTTATAATACTTATGATATATCCGGGCCTTTACATGAAATACAACTGGCGCGTTGGGCATTCAAAAATATACCACTCCAAAGCATTGAATAACTTGTGTTAAAAGTGGTAAAAACTAACTTGCTATGTATGATGAATTATGTAAGTAAATAATACGATCAGCAAATCTTGCTTACGATTGTTTTCTTCATAAAACGAAATTTATTAATAAACTATCCAATTAGAGGAAGTTACATGGCTGTTCAGAATTTCAGGATATCATTCAGGCAATTGCAAGCGTTCAAAACGGAAAACCATCGAGTCAGAACCTTTCGAATTCGTAGCATTACATTTATAATACGCCAGCTGGATATAACTTGGATAATGAATGCTCCTCATAGTTGGTGTTGAAGGATCGGGAGGTGAAAATGAACCAGGCATTACACCAGGCATTTCTCGATCATCATACCACTTATTGTCCTTCGGTTTGCATTTATCATCAACCATGGATGTTTGCCAAAAACACGAAATTGGTAAATATTGTATCATCCAAGTGATGGTAGGTACTGGATTGCTGTATTTTACGTCACATCGAATTCCTTTTTTCTCATATTTTCTTGCCGTAACAAAGCTTCCCACGTCTTTGTTTAGAACAGGTGCAGCTGAAAATTAAAAAAAAAAGATTTTATGAGACAAAAGAAGGGTATTGAGCAACGACGTAGTGACAATCTTCAAGGTAATGTAACCAGTTTAAACATCTACAAAACAGAAACCTGAAAGAATCAGACCTCAACGGGATTCAAACCTTTTACCTCTGCGACGATAAAACATCGTTGCTAAGTAACCGTGATACAAACTCAGTAACATTTAAGGTATTCCTTTCTGTTCAACAACATACCACCCCAGCTAGCTAAATCCTTTTACGAGCCTGGTGGCCCATGGGGCCGGCGCTTAGCTCCGGTAGTGTTAAGCGGATGAGAGTGTCACAATATAATATATAATAATAAATTGGAACTTTCATTTGAGTTCTTTTTAAATTTCATTCGAGTTTCATCTTGTGTTCTTTTCTTGTCTATTGTTTCACTTCTCTTTTGTTACGTGTCTCCTTTGTCCGGTCTTTGTTTGCAGTTCTTTGCAGATGAAGCGCAATCACACTTTTTGCTTCTCTCTTTTTAATCACTACACTAGAAGCACTTGCGGTCCCTTCACCATAACTGTACAAACCACAGCTAATTTAATCAAACAAGTGGTGAACATGCCTTTTTTACTTATTAATATTTTACTACATACATTTTACTGTTAGTATAGCTAAATATGTAAGCTTCGTACTCAATGCTGAGCGAGCCTCAGTATAAATTTAACTCAACGTAGATATTAGTTTGTTACTCATTTCTGAGTATAATTTACTCAAGATTAAGAGTAAACTAACTCACACAAACGTTTACTCAAAATAAAGAGTAGTGTTACTCATTATTTTAAGTTAAAAGTTTAACTCATACTTTGAGTAACTTTACTTCAAATGTTGAGTAAAATATCCACCTTACTCAATAATGCGAGTAACTTTACTCATTCTAAAAAGTGCATTTTTTGCAGTGCAAGAGTAGGGACACCAGAGTTATTCCCCTTTGCGATAAAATAAAACCTTCGTTACAAGAGTCCTTTACTTCCCCTGGACGGGACACTAATCCATCGCAGGTTAGCACCCAGCTGAAGCTGGTACTCATTTAACGACTCGTAAGGATGGAAGGTTGAGTAAGTTTTAGCGGAAAAGAAGGTCACAAAAAATGTTTAAATTTCGGCAAGGCCAGGAATTGAATCTGGGAGCTTGTAGTTGGAAGGCAAAGATGTTACTGAGATCTTACGCCAACTATGCCGCCTTTAACCTTATCAACCCCAATAGAATAATAACATGATATTTCTGGGTAACGTGAAGAGATGTCTGCTTTGCGTACTTACTCAAGACAGAAAGCTTTACATCTGCCGTGACGCGTCCAAAAATGTTCTTTGCTTCACAGGTAAAAGTGCCATTGTCATCAAGATAATTTAGACGTGAAATTTCTAAGTCATGCCTGTCCTCTCGCCAGATGTAATGTGCTTTGGAGCATTTCGAGTCCTCATTCATATTACACAGTGGAAGAGGGGAACCATGTTTGTACCAGGTTATCTTGGGTTCAGGAAATCCATTAGCTCTACATTGTAAGATCTGTTTGTCCCCCGCATCAACCACTTTTGATGGAGTAACAGAAGCAATCACTGGACTAGTTGGTGCTAAAGTAAGTAAAGTGAAATAATAATAAACAAAGAGAGTCCATTAAATATCAATGAACAATAAAGAATCAGAAAAGAAAATCCAAACAAAAATCAAACAAAAAAATATCATAATGACCGTTTCTTATGAAATGTCAAAATGACCAGTCACTACAGGAAAATCTCGCCCTCCCAGCAGCCAATCAGATTACAGGAAACTATCTAGCCATATAATAATAAATGTTATAAAACAAACAAAACATGTTGAATTGTTAATGTGTTAATTAAAGTGCAAATACCACAAAAAATTGACTTTGCCTCATTGGTAAGGGTAAGGGGGTGTAATTTTTACATTCGTGGGTTTTATGTGTGATTGCGAAGAAGAAATTGCGAAGAAAGCGAAAAAAGAAGCAGGGAAAAGAACTAATTAATATGCGTGACGTCATAAGACGACTTTCACAATACCTCTTTCACAGTTGGCTCCACAAATAAAGTGGATATTCGAAAAGCAAATATTAAAAACCCGATAAGTTCAACTACACAACACACTCAGTACTCGAAAAATCTACTAAAGTATTGTTCCGCCACCAAGGAAGTCATTTTATTACGTCCAAAACAGAGAAGGGGAATGGTCGCTAGTGACTTTTTGGCCCTAAATTCGAATGCGAAAACTTGCCCAAAATTAATTTTCAATTGTAAAAACGAAAAAAACGCCTTTTTTCTAACAATAAATGTAAAAATTTTGAATTGGTCAACTTGGTGATGCTTGCTCTTTAATGAATACTGAATGGAAGAAACGAAATACTTAAATGTTAAATCACGAATAGGGAATATTAAAAATTTACTGAATATTGAAAAAACAAATACTTTTGATTATTATGAACACTTAAAGCTAAAATGTTTTATATGAGATCATTTTGTTACCGTGAACATATAATCTTGTATTCTTCTCTATCGGATGCTTATGGTATCTCACTTTCAGCACGCATTCGTAGATACCCGAATCACCTGTTGTTACATTGGAGATTGTGAGGGCACTAGTCACCAGACCATTTGACCTTGAAGCAACAATTTTATTGCGACTGTCTTGGTCGATTTTATGAGTACTTATGGTTGTTTCATATCCGCCGTGCATTGCTGTGTTCACCTTGAACCATTCAAACGATCCCGCTTCGCTTTTACAGACAAAGCTTACATTACTTCCAGTGAGAACTGACTGATAGTGGGCCGGCTCGATTACAGCACCTGGTATAACTAGAATAATACGAAATATTTTGTGAGTGAATCGATTAACTCTAGCTTTTTGTCTCATAAAAAAGGAAACCATTTAATAAACTTGAGTAAATACCATTTGAAAACTAATAGTGCGAGCCTAGTGGCCCATGGGACTGTTGCTAATTTCCAGTTTCTGTAGTGTTAAGATGAGGATCTTAAACTCGACACAGGAGAAATAAATCCACCGCAGGTAAACTAGCTTACAGCAGATACCAGCATTCTATTTACTGGCAACTTGAGGATGAAAACTGAGTCAGTTATGGCGAAAAACTAATATGTTTTGAATGAAATCTTTCATGATCCCCACTCTTCCAGGCAGACTTAATAAAATTTTAATTGTCCTTTGAAGAAACACCAAAGCCTCCTGGTAGAAAATTGGAAAAAACTTTTAATTTTGTTTATAGTCTCCCTACCAACCCTCCCAAATGGAATCAGTTAGTACATCCATCATCAACCACTTACGATGGTTTATACCAACGGAGAAATCCTTCTTTATATGCACTCCAAATGCTTCTGCCTTGCATCTATAACCCAATGCGTCATTCTTGTCTACTCTGTTGATTGTAAATTTACCACTTGGGTCTTTGAGAACTTTGTCACCATCTGGTTTGATTTTGCGATAATGGCTTGGTATTAGGGGCGAGACCCTCTTTAAAAGGGTAATTTTTGCTCCTTTAACATTTGTAGTGCAATTAAGAACAACTTTTGAGCCAAAATAAGCCATCACGACCTTAGAGTTGGTAAGAAAACGAAAGCTCTTGACAGGGCTCCCAAAGCACACACCTACAAAAAAAAATTCAATAATCATTAACTTTAATGTTCGTTTGATGCTCAAGCTATGCTATTTATGTTGTGTTTTATCAGTCGTGATTACGGTTTATCCTTTTACGAACCTATCAGTTCCACGGCGCCGGTGCTTACCTTCTCTGGTGTAAAGCGGATGACACCCCCTTGACCGTGACATTAATCCATCAAAGGTTAGATCAAAGCAGAATCTGATTTTCATTTTAGCGATTTCGTCGACTTCGAGGGAAAAGAAAGTCACACAACTTTTCAAATCATAGCAAAGTTGGGGTTTTCCCAATAATTCCGCGAAATTATGCCGAGACCTCACAAGCTGCATTAACCACGCTACTTGGAATGCAATTTTTCTAAACTTTCGATTAGACTGTTGATCTTTTCAAAAGCAATCTTTTCTGAATTCCTGAAATACACTTTTAATTGAAATGAATTTTTCCCTTTAAAAAGGGTCAAAAGTATAATTAGTAGCTTTTAGAATCATTTTGAACTAAAATTAAAATCATTTAAAATATTTTATTTATTGATTCTAAATTGCATCGTTCTTTGTTTAAAAAATTAAAACTTTTAAGCATCTGTGAACAAAGAAGATTGAAAAAGTCAAGCTTGATGGAAGTCCAGATCGCTGCAAGAACGGTATAAAATTAGAACGTTAAACTCCATAAATCCGGGACAGGCATTATTATTAGGGTGCCTTAGTCCGGGGGTAGTGGGGTGGGGTGGGGGG
>JAOEHV020031199.1:0-17886 GCA_025447995.2 Isaurus tuberculatus | reverse complement strand
CAACATTATTTCATAGTTTATATCTACTCGCCGACGCATTTAATAGTTTTTTTAAAAACTATTTACTTAAGTTTTATCAAAAACTGTTTCCATGTATAAAGAAACTGACCTGAAGGAAATCCAATCTTCTTTGGTCAATTCTTCGAGGTAATTGTTGAAGTCTTCAAAAAGCTTCCACATCGACTCATGATGGCTAATATCTTGACTTAGTTCATCTACTATTGTGAACTGGGGTTCAGATACTCCAAATTGTTTACAATCATAGCTGTAAAATCAAAGTCGCGAATTATGTCACACTTAGAAGCTCTAAATACACAAAAATGCTTTTCACACAGAACGAAAACATTTGACCAGAAATCGATATATTTTGCTAATTCTAGTGAATGGCGAGTGAAGTTAACATATACTTTTCACATCAATCTACGTACGGGTATTGTAAGTTTATTTTTGGAAGCAAGTTCGTGAAAAGTTTTATGTGGTGAAAATCTTGAATGTTGGTTTTTGTTCAAGGAGAAGCCGGTTCCAAAAGTCTTAAAGAGGTGAAAAAGTATAGAAAAGCCTTTAGATGCATTAGGATTTAAAAGACATCATTTGATTAATGATGTTAAGTCAAGTTTTGATAGCACAGGAAAGCTATGCTACGATTAGTTATCTACGGTTGTTAACTATACATCGCTAATGAGGCTCAAAAGGCCAAAACAGTTGGCCATTGCTGCTAGCATCATCTCACTTTTATTTATGGTAGATTTGAGGGGTAATTCAAGCTAAAGTGGTCTTAGTGTCCTTCTGGTGATTGTCATACCAGTCACATCCCAAAAGCATTACGCTTTTAATGTAAAGTCAATGTCGCCAAGAAATACTTCTATGGTAACTACTCATTAATGTTATTATTATTATTGCTACTTTTGTTATTGTTATTGTTGTTGTTGCTGTTGTTAACATTGATGTTTATTTTACGATTACAAGCGAAAATGAATAATTTACACAAGTTTCTTCATGGTCTCCTCCAACTCGTTAAACTCCGCTCTCCTCTCCTTGATGGAATTTACAGCAGCAAGGCACCTTTCCTGACCGCTATCCAGGTCAATATCACGGGGTTTTAACTGATGCCACCGTGCACTAAACTTCTCCAACTCCTGTGAAAACCCTTGAACTCGTGACTCCACGTTACTTTTCATCACATCCACCTTGGAACAGAACTTGCGAACTTTAGCAAAGAATAAATAGCTACTTACGACATGTTTGATAGCTTACAGTAAAGATATTTTTTATGAAAAGTTTAAAATGTTGTACTTCAATAAATATGAAACGAATGAAAACCCGTCAAAGCAGGACGTTGCAAATGGCAAATGTTTAAAGCTTGTGTTAAAAGAACTAAAATTGTGAAAAGATATCATAGGTTACGGAGAAATGATACTAAAAGATCTAAAACATAATGTGGGAGTAACTACAGAATACATAATAGATTTACCCAACCCTTTTTACCCATCTCATAGGATATCTTCATGATCTCAAATGTATTAAGAAAACTAAACCCTGGTTTGAAAATTACCAAGATAAGTGCTATTATGTTTTACATATGATTATTGATGAAATACCTCTATATTTCTTACTCGACAGTCACGTTACCTTCAAATGTAAGAAGAATATGACCTTTTTATATGTGAAATGACCATCACTTTACATGGCAACAGCTTTTCCACGCTTTACCTTTCAATAATTTGGCCTTCTCATTGACAAGATATTTTTATCGATGGTCATATACTTAACATATTATTACAAGACCGTTTGAAGATACGAATTTTTTTCCCTCCTGTTGCAAAGCTCTCGTTCCGAGGATTTTAAACTCACCAATATAATATTCCCAGAGTCCTAAATGACATGTGTTTTTATAGCCAATAACAATACCTGCTCCTTGACCATCAATTCATGACTCTCCAACATGAGCTCGAACTTGTCCCATCTAGCCATCAGTTGTCCTATCTGTTCTACCCCTCCCCCAGCAACAGACCGCAACAGCTTATTCTTGGCTTCTGCTTTCTCAAAAAGTGGTTGGATCTGATGAAAATTAATGTATTAACAAACATATCTCGCACCATAATATTTCACAAAGCAAAGTTTTTGTTAGTCTTAATTTCCTATGTTACAATGATTAATACGACAAGAAAACATTAAAAACTTCTACATTTTAAGGAAAGATTTTTTAAGGAATTTATGACTCAACTTATTCCACTTAATCATAAGTAAAACCTCTGTGAAGTCAAATCTTTAGAGTAGTATCCATTGTGTGTTTCATTCATTAGGTTGTTGTTACTGTCGCACTACCTTCGGTTTTTCAGTAGAGAGCTGAGCATGTTTTGAGTTTGCCTCTCCAATCTCCTCCACTGTCTGTGGTCGTGTGGCGAGTGCTTCCATTCCAGAGGTTAAGAAAGAATCAATCTCCTGCACATCTCGTGTAATGGTGCGTCTCAAGGAAGCCATCAGGGCGTCAAACAATTGCTGGATGTGATCATCAATTGTTGCCTTCACTGGTGCTGTTGATACCATCATACAGTCTACTTTCACTGATCTGTAAATGAATAATACACCAAAACTAAATTAAGACACAGATTGCAAGAACAATAAGGAATGACAAGAAAAGCTCTTACTGTACCTGACTTTTACTGTGAGTTTGAGTGGGGTTTATATAACATGACTTTAAGTGGTCCAGGAGCAACCACAGCACTCTTCAATAAACTTACTTATTAAATACAATGCTTTGTAACTTTGTCGCTACACCAGCATTACAGTGGTCTAAATTTCGAATCCTGATTTATATACCCAAATGGCCAAACTAGTAAAATACTACTTTATATATTTTCAGCACCTAAAACTCTGCTGCTTCATAAACCTAGAAACTAATTAAGATCTTTCAATACAATTCCAGCCTATGGAACATAATCTTTTTCAGTGCACAGAACAATGAAATACGTTTCTGTAACTTCAACCATTTTCATCAAAATTATACGAGAACTCACGATGGTAATTTCTCTGCTTCTCTTCCTCGGGCCTTGAGAGCTCTGAAGTTTCTTTCCCAGTCTGGAACATTCTCAAGATGTCTGTCTACCAGCTGTTCCAGATTGATTGTACCCAGTACTACCCACTCCTTGAACTGGTCCTGCACAGCGGCCAGTCGCTCAAATAGATCCTCTGCCTTACGATAAACTGTAGAGAAGCCTGACGCATTCTGATCAATCATTATGGGATACACTGATGTGTCTTCTCCAACACCACGGAAATGGTTTGGAATGCAGATGAATTTCCTCATTTCTCTGTAGTATCTTGCCCGAATCTCTTCCATTGGAGGGCGAAATTGAAGCCGTTGTTGCCTAAAAATTACGCAAATCTTTTAAAATTCATATGTTTAACGTAAACCTAAACCTAGTAATCTAAAGTCTCGAAAATATGTTCTCAGTTTATATTCAGGGAACTTGCATAAGAAAATGGATATCATTTTGTCAAGTGGCACTTGTGTCATAAACAATTTATACAATTACTATTTAATCAGAGTTTACTTAACGTGTTGCTATCTTGGAGTTGATGTCTTGCTTCCTACCTAAAGATAAGTTCTACTTTAAACTCGGGTAAATTCTCATTGAGTGCTTCCAAACCCATCTGATATTGGTGTTCCAGTGCCTTGTACAGCTGACGGTCCCAGTGCATCTTCCACGTCTTCATGTTCTCAGCCTTAAAACCCTGAGAATTGAATTGATAAGTTTTTAATTCTCGACTCATGCTAGCCAAAACTTGATCTGTAAAGTCATTAATACCTTGCCGGCAAGTAAAACTGAACTGAACTTTTGCGTGCGAATGAAATTGAAAACTAAATACAACTAAGAGAAAATCCCATGAATAAAAACAGAGGAAAATTAGGGCTTTGGAAACAAATGATAAGGAGTTATGGCTATAAGGATCACTCATTTCTTATATGCTCACTTAATGAATTAGAGCAAACTTCAAAGCAACAAAACACAAATGCAATAAAACATATATTATTTATTTATTTACAATATTTACTGCAAGATGTTTAAGAGCATGAGTCTCGAGCATTGGTAATAGGAAGCATGGTCCCCTCTAGACCAGGCTCCCTTGGTCAGCGGAAGAAGTTAAAAAGGTGCAAAAATACAATGGTGCAAGTGTGCTTTTTATGTATACCAAAAACAAAAATAAAAATTAGGAAACCAAACCTAAACTCAAGTAGGGCTAGCAGCTACAAACTCTCAAGAGTATATAATATAATGTACAACATAATACAGAGTAGACCGAATGCATATACATTAGTTCAAAAATAAAAATATAGCACAATACAGTACATAGTACAAAAAGAAAAATACCTGCTGGACTAGAGATGTCATCATTTCACGTAATCCCATCAGCTCTTCCTTCCATCGTGGCTGTTGTCTCAACAGATCAATGCTCATCAAACTGACAACCTTCAACCAAGAAATCACCAAAACTAGTCAGACGCTAAAACCACATGCGCCCAAGAAAAATCTGTCGTGGTTTTAGAGATATGGAAACTTAATTCAATTTTCGTTAAGACCTCTGTGAATTCATTAGTATAACTTTGTAATGCATACATCTGCAAAAGGATATATTTCAGATACTTATAATATGAGCTTAATACTCGGTCTTTATATTCCTATTTAGAAATCTAAAATAAAATTTAATCATGAGCTACTAATTTCGACACAAAAATTAACGGAAGCTGATTAATTGTTCTCAGTCATTTATGATCAAAAATGAGACTTCATATGTACATAAGTACCTTGTCAATCATTTTCTGATGGCATTTTCTCAGCCGCCTATTCTCCGATGTAAGTCTGTCAGCAGCAGCTTGTAGTTTATTAATGTATGACTCAAGTTCAGTTGGGTTGTCCCACGTAACCTGCGTCCTGCCATCACTCTCACGTGCTCCAGCTTTGGGGTTTTTAATCAATCTTTCAAAAGCTAGAGCTGAATCCAACATCATTGCCTGTTGACTAGGAATCATCTGTTGGTCTATCGTGTTGTAAAAGTGGGCAACCTGTTGTTTAAAGTACGACAATAATCAATATATATGCGTTATTGAACAAGCGTGAGATCAAGATGGCTAAATATTGGCCAAGTTCTTTTTTTTTTTTGCGTTATTATGGACTGAGACGAAGTCGAGATCCATGAAAATGCAAAAAAGAACGAGGCCAATATCCAGCCATCTTGACCGAACAAGCTTGTTCAATAAAGGATTTATTATATGGCCAAATAATTTCGCATTATTACTGAAAATAGAATCAGAAGCAACACAAACTTCCACGAAGGAAGTTTATACTTCGGACGAAATGACTTCTTTTAAATACTTTGAGAAACGTTAAAAATGACGAAAATGGTTCAATTTTCAAAACGAATAAATTTACGAAATTCGTGTATGTTTTCTTTGTTTTGACTGTGCGACTCCATGTTCCGCACAATTTTTTTTCTTGTGGGAAGAAAACGGGCAATCGCGAGCGGGCAAGATGGGCCTATCTTGCCCGCTCGTGTAGCCAATCAGAACACAGAATTCGCTTCATCTTGCTCGCTCAGAGAGCCTGCCATATAATAAAATACTCTATCAAACTCTCTCATGCAGAACTTATAAGTATTGCCCGTAATGGAAAATGTGCAGATTGCAGCATATATAAGTAATGAATTTTTAGGTTGGTTGTAAAATTTAAAACGTTTTTAAAACAAGAAGTTTGTTTAAATTGATAGCGAGAAATTAAAAGAAGACACACCTTTATTAGATTAAAAACGATTTTACATCTCTATGGTCATTCAACAAGATTTTTATTAACCTTTATCATAGATCAGCAAACTCGATTTGGAACGTGACTTGAGTGTTGACAGGCGTTAAACAAAACTACACCTGATCGTACCTGTTTGAGGACCATTCCGTGCCTGTAGAACTTGCTAGCAATGTTAGCAGAGTGCTGAATCTTGGCTGGAACGGTGAATCCTAATGCAGACAACTGTCTGACCTCTCTCATGAGGGTGACAAGCCTGTCACCATAATGCACCTTCAGTTTACCATCAATGTGACCAAGTTCCATCAACCGTCCACTTGTCTGAAGACTTAAATGTAAAAACATGTAAAACGCTGAATAAATTATGTAAATCATTAAAGCATTGCTATGATTTTTAAAGAACAAGTCAACTAAACATTGTGGAGTTACATGTATGTCTAAAGTTCTGTAAAATGTTCCTTATTCACTGTCTCTTGTTTTTATACTAATGACGAACTGATTTCTCAAAGCGAACTTTAACAACTTTATTTCTGTTGTTAGAACAAATTTTGCATACCAGGTATATTAAGATACAAAAATAGCTTGATAACTAACAAAATGTTTTTTTAAGCAATGACTAAATATACAGAGTACGTAATTAGAGTTTATTCTAAGTTCCACAGATCCATGATATCGACAAGGAACAAGAGAATACTACATTGAATAAAATATGGTCAAGACTGGTCAAACACATGAAATGTGGAAACAAAGAACTCTGGGTTATGCAAACTGTGCGTAAATACATGGAGTACAAAGCTTGTCACTCAGTCATGGCATCAGAGTTACTGGGCAAATCTGATTTCTGTCTGTCTATACGTCTATCTATCTATCTATCTTTCTGGTCAAGTTAAATAGGGCATTCATGAATCTTTTACATCATCCATCACGATCTTACTTCAAAGTTGAAAGGTCACTGGAGCGTATAAGAATAACTAGAGAGCTAGACGGGTCACGGAGCCAGGCAAGTTATGGTACTGTTCTAAAATGTGTAGTAAGGTCCCAGGTTCGATTCTTCGGCTCTGCCGAAATTTGAACATTGGTGTGACCTTTTGGAACCGCGAAAGCTTACTTGGCTTTCCTTCCTTACGAGGTCGGTAAATGAGTTGCAGCTTCAGCTGGGAGCTAACCTGTGATGGATTCGTGTCCCGTCCAGGGAAGTCAATGACTCTCATCCACTTAACACTATGGAAACCGGAGGTAAGCACTAGCCCCATGGGCCACTAGGTTCGGAAAAAGGATTTAGTTTTAGCTTTGATCTACTAAGATATTGTCTCCAAGATATGTTAAGTATAGTTCTCAGCATCCAAGTAAAGGTTTTATCAAGCGTAGATTTGACGGGGTTAGCTCATTTTCAAGCACTGCAACCATACAATAAAAATAAAACAGCTTTGTGTGAGGTTGTCGGGTAGATTGGATTTCAAGATTACTCTGATTATACTCAAGGTATCCCAACTCTAGTTATATGTAAGAATTTTCTCATCCTTTTCAATCGTTCGCGAGGCTTGATGATAGACTCTTTCTCTCCCCTCCTTGCTTTCCTCATAAAAAGAGAGCTTCCTTGCAGGCTAGAAGATGGAGGGTCAAACTCATAGATGATTCATGGAATGGTCATCTGGATGACGTAAGATGTTACCAAGCCAATGAACGCAGTGCTGAGAAATTGACTTAACCATTATGGTACGAAGTAGGTTTGGCTGGCCGTCCTCAGACACAACTACTTTTTGGTGAACTGGTGTTGCAAAGGCTCACCCTAAATCATCGTTATGCCTAATGGCGAGAGAATCTAAATGAGCCTTGAGAGCCTTGCTAACAGGCAACGTCTCTGTAAGGTATGACAGCAAAGGAAGGACAGCCACAAATGTGCAGCTCGATGTACTGGGAGACGTCAAGTCGCCTTAGAGGTCTCCAGAGGCTTATTGTGACACAGCAGGCAAACCACATCGTTTGCTGAGCTACGTTAAGAGGTCAACGGTATTATTCACTTTTGAGCCTAAATAAACGAATAATATTCCTAAATCAACATGATCTTTGCCTACGGTGGTTAATGGTTTATCTTTTTTGGATCAATTGACACATTGTCCATGCCATGAAGACATCTCATTAAACACAGGGAAGGCGCCTTCGAACTCATCAAGCGAGGTGAAAAAGAGTGTGGTGCCATCAGCAGAGTCGAAATCAATGAGGTTTTAATACATATGTGCATGACGTGCAGGGTGCATCTAGAATGGTAGGGCCTTTGCAGTAAGATTCACCTAAATCGCAGCAATTAGCAAAAGTCACCCTCACAAATACAGTGTCAAAATGCATGGTGAAAGAGGAAACTCACTGCTATGAAGACAATATTTCAAATAAACTGAACGCTTGACAATCATTGCACTGCTGCTTTTTTACCTCATATATCAGGATGTGATCTCATTTTGGCCTTTGTACTATCGTTACTGAAATATCCAAATCTTACATCTCTTCTTTTGAATGTTGATGACATATATGTAAGAATATAAAATGTATAAAAACCATCTTTGGATAATTTTTTTCTTTAATAAATGAGCTTTCAGCCGGTATACACCATTAAGGTTTTTTCCGAGGTTTCTTGAGACAAGAGTAACTAAACAAGCAATTTGTCCATTAATCTCAGATTCTAGAGTGAAAGTAACATTATGATCAATGAAGTTCAGATCGAAAAAGGAAAAGTTGAAACAAAATAACTTTTTACTACTGCAAAAATGTCATTGACATAACGTTTGAAAACTCTGGTTGCCATTGCTGTGGTGTTTATAACAGTGTTTTCAATAACTTCCATGCATTAACTTGCTTCGGTAAGGCTTATAGGACTGCCAATGGCGAAGCCATGGATCTGCTTTAAAATGTTGGTATTAACACAAACTAATTTGTTGCTAATTTGGAACTGGATGGTCCTGCAGTTGCCAGGCTATTCTTCTGGCCGTTTTTTCATCGTTTTTGTCTCTGATGATAGCCTCTCCACTTTTCAGTCCTTGTGATGCTCACTGCATGAATTTCAAGAGTTGACATTTACTGTTATTTTTTTACAATTTTGTCAAAAATTAATATAATGTGGGTCTAACAACCAGACTAATTTTATTATTTTTTCTTATCTCCCTCTCCTCAATTTCAAATGTTAAATAAACCCACGATGGCTTTAAAATGTTTTTATGGTATGATAGAATAAATTAAGAAGGTAAAATATGATGAAAAAAGGGCTCTTTATGAAATTAAAGCATTCTAAAGAAAAACTAAACACGTTTAATATTTAACTTGAGCTAACATTTTGGCCAAAAAAACTGACATACCAAAGTGGCTGGCGAGGATCTTCTATGGCTAGAAGCAATTCACTAGACCAGTTTTCAAACTGATCCCGACAATAAGAGTTCAGATCCTCTGCCAACTCAGAGGCCTCCTTTCTGAATCCTCTAAATCCTGACAGATCACCAAGCAGGTCTTCAGCAGTGTTCATTGTGTCTTTAACCTGCACACAAACATTAACATATTTGACTACAATTTTTAATTTAGTAGTAAAAGAAATATACTAAAGTGAGTATTGTGATACAACACAAAACTACTTTTTACCCTTTCTGTAAGTGTACTGGTTCTTTATAATCCACAAGCAGATACCCATCCTTAACAAATAAAGATAGGTCTCACTAATTGCTTTTAATGCCATTCAGTTCAGGTACTTAGAGAGAGGTGGCAACTCCTATAGTTTTATGTGAATTACTCACCACTTATCTGTGTTGCGGCGTGCAATTGGCTCTGTTAACACAGCACTGATCTTTTAAAACTGATTTGTTTTGTGTAGCAAGTAAAAATGGACAGTGGTTCTTAGTTGTGTGATGACTACATTAATAATGAAGGTGACAATGATGATGATGATGATGGTGATGATGTGATGACGATGTATTGATGGTGATTGTAATGTTTGATTGACAGATGTCAGCTGCCCACGTAAGTGAACTCGAGCGCATGAAGTTATAGAAAATAAATGTCACTTAATTGTTTGAGCTCATGTGTTTGAGCTATTTTGTCATCAGTACACGACAAATTAGCGACGAAGATTTTGATTCGAAAGACTTTACTAAAGGAGAAAAGAGTAATAACAGTTCCTTGACCGAATCACAACTAGAAACGTCAGAAGTAAGTGAAACGCTAAACCTGATTTGCAATATCAGAAAAATTCAGAAATTCGTTGTTGGCACAGATTTCTAAGCCTACGCTGAGCAACTAGATTTTTTTTTCTTTCAAATATAGATGCAAAATAGAAGAAGGCTGTACTTCTCACGAATCTCCCTACTAAAAACGTATCAACTCGTAAAGGACTTAATGGCACCAAGTCTGCTCAAAGAAAATTCGGCAACGTACGAAGGTATTGTCAAGCGTCTGCAAAGGCAACACAATCCCCCAAAATCCGCTTTAGTCTCAAGTTACAAGTTTGATAACAGAGATATGAAGGAAACAGAAACAGTGAGTGAATATGTTGCTGTTTTAAAACATTTAGCGTCAGAGTGTAAATTCAACGAAGCCATGCGTTTGGAGAGATTGCATAACCGCTGAAAATGATGCCCAAACTTTTGAAGTTAAAACTTGAAGAACTCACCTTCAAGATAGCTGTTGGCAAATGTATTGCTATCAAACAATCTTACAAGGATGTTAAGGCTATGCAGGGGGGACATGAATTAAACTCTGATGCAGTTAATAAATTATTTAAGGAAAATCCCAAGGGTAATGGTAAAGCCAAGAAGAAAGAAAAAGAGCCCCAGGGACCCGCTTCCGAGAAAAAGTGTTATGGTTGTCTTGGCAACCACAACCAAAATTTGTGTCCTTTTAAGAAGGAAGATTGCCATTTCTGTAAGAAAAAAGGGCACATTAGTAGGGCATGCCACAAGAAAACAAAAAATATAAATAGATAATATTAGGGGCACCCTGTCACCCTCATCACGGACCACAAACCCCTGAAATACATAATGGATCCTGGTAAAGCAGTACTGTTACCACAGCTGCATGGCTTCAGCATTGGTGTTTGTTTCTGGGTGCCTTTTCCTATAAAATTGAGCACCATGGAACAAAACAGCATTCCAATTGTAATTAGCTGTCACGCCTTCCTTTACCACAGCCACACATGGACCAAGCAGATGAAGTGGAACTCGATCAATGCAATTGAGACGTTACCCGTCACTGAACAAGCACTTCGGCGAGAAACAAACCGAGATTCCCTCCTTATACTAGTGGTCCACATAGTAGAATCAGGTTGGACAAGTATAGAGTCCCACCCTTATATAGCTAACTACGCTAGTCGTAAGCACAAATGTACACAAAACCATGGGATTCTGATGTGTTTGTGCCCCCAAAGTTAAGAACAAGAGTTCTGGACACGTTGCATGAAGGACACTTGGGGATAGTAAAGATGAAAGGCATTGCACGAAGCTACATCTGGTTGCCACAGACAGACAGTGACATTGAGAGAATTGCCAAGCAGTGCCATGGGTGTCAAGAACTGGCTCACAATCCCCTTAAAGCACCCTTGCATAGGTGGGAGTATTCATCAAACCCATGGCAATGCCTCCATGTCGACTTTGCAGGACCAGTTCCAGGGAAGATGTTGATGGTTGTGATGGACACACAAACAAAGTGGCCAGAAATTTACATCATGCAAAGCACAACAGCAGCAGACACGGTGTCAACTCTGCGATCCATGTTTGCAAAGATGGGTTTGCCCAAACAACTAGTATCTGATAATGGACCCCAATTTACGTCAGAGGAGTTACAAAGGTTTATGAAGATGAACGGGATAAAACACGTTACCGGTGCACCTTATCATCCCACACAAATTGTTTGGCAGAACGGTTGGTCCAGAGTTTCAAGAATGGTATCAAGGCAGAACAGACTGACAGGCCCCTGCAGCACAAGCTAGACAGGTTCTTATTTGTGTATCATATTGCCCCACACGTCACAACGGGATTGGCTCCAGCACAACTTCTGTTAGGCAGAAATCTTAGATCCAGGCTGGACTTGCTAAGACCAAATGTCAAACGGCATGTGGACCAGAATCTGTTGCAGGATGAAAACTGGTCTTTTACATCTTTTGATACTGGAGAAGATATCTGGGTACGTAGCTATCACGGGAACCAAAATGGGTGCAAGGTAAGGTTCTTCAGCGTCTGGGACCAGTGATGTATCAGGTCCAAGTGAATGATTGTACCTGGAAACGCCACACAGACCAGATATGAAAGTCCGAAACCAATTTGAGTTTATAGAGGGTCAACCAGTGGGAGCAAAACCATGACATGTTGATACCTCCGATTATTCCAGTGGAGCTGGAAACACCAACTGGAGAACCTGACGCTGAAGAAGTCACCGTTCCTAAGCAAAGTCAGAGTACTTCTGAGACCCCCCAACCTTCAATGGAGTTAAGTCAAGACACACCCAAACCTTCTCAGAACACTTCGCAGCCACCTAAATGTACATCTGAACTCTCTGCTACCAGTCCAATGGCTGATCAACAATCACCATTACCTTTAGTAAAAACTACACGCTATGGATGAGTAGTAAAGCCCCCCGATAGATTTCTGTCACTAGATTTCAAGTAAATCATCATGTTGGACATTGTTATTTTTTTTTTCCTTTTTGGTTGTCGTTTTTAAAACATGAATCATGTAACTTGTCTCTGTCACTTTAGGTTTTAGAGACTCTAAGGGGGAAGGAAAGTGTAATTTTTGATTGACAGATGTCAGCGGCCCACGTGAGTGAACTTGGTTGCATGAAGCTACAGAAAATATATCTCGCTTGATTGTTTGAGCTCATGTGTTTATTTGAGCTATTTTGGCATCAGTACATAACAATGATGATGGTAATGACGATCATATGAATATGATTATAGTGAGGATTAGGATAGCAATAACAATAGAGACAAGGATGATGACAGTATGGATGAGAATGATGGTAAGGATGAGGATAATAATGACCATGAGGATGACCATGATCGAAGATGAAGAGGATAAAGGTGATCATGAGGAGGATGACAGTGATTACAGTTGTTGTTAGGGACACCACAAAACCATAGCTATGAAATCAAGATTCACAATAAATTCATAAAAAAGGGGGAAAAAACACAATATTGGTGGACTAAGGAAATTGTGGCAGGCTGCAAATAGCTGTTTTGGTGCTTTAAGTTTTTTCTGACGATGATTCCAAGCAGCAAAATCTTCAGTAAATTGATAAGGGTTTGAAATCTACATGGATATTGGTTAAGCATTTCTTGACTCTGTTCCTTTTAAGTCCCGATGCCTGTATGGCAAGAGAATGATATGTCATGAGATCTAATAAGAATACACTAACCTTGGCCTCAAGCTGCCTGACCCACACAATGTTGTTGACAATCTCTGGCATATTCTTTCCCTTTGGAGGTCCACTGCCACTGGTTCCACTACCAAATGAACCCTGAGTTTTAGCTAGAAAGTCATCTCTGATACTTTTGATGTAAACTGTCAACTGACCCAGGAGAGTTTCTCTGAAAAAAAGTACACAGTTTTCAAAAAGGCTTGATTCATACTTTTCTAAGAAAGCACTTCTGGCAAAAAAAACAACAGTAAATTAAGCATTTGACACATCAGAATCTGAGATGATAGCCATGCTTCCTTACTGGCCACTACTTTGAAAGTGGTTCAACAGAATTGAAAATGTGTGCCTTTTTAAGGGCTATATACCCCGGCCAATTACAAGAACAACTACTGAATTTGACAATAATCAACAATGGATCTCATTTCGTAGTTCTTGAAGTAAATGACAACTGTTACTGAAACAGTAGTGTTTATATGTACAGTTAACTTTCAACTGTTAGTTACAAATTAGAAAGAAATTTTGACAGATGCTAAATGCAGATATGACCAAACACTTTGAATGTTGTATAAGGGTTTAATTGTCAACAAATTATAAATTATCATAATTTTTAGAAACAATAACAGTTTTAATTTAATTTACAACCAGTTCGAAATTTAAAATAAGAACTTACTCTAATAGACTTAAATTCTAAAATGTCACAGAACACAATTAAATTGAATTTTCTGTCACTCAGCACCAAAATCTCACCTTTCTGGAGCCAGCTCTTTGTTAATACTTGGTCTCTTAACCAGTTCTTTGTATCTCTGGAACTCTCTCAAAAGCTGAAACCAAATTGCAGTTTTACTATATAATAAGAATACCAAACCCAATTCAGAAATTAAAAATCTTTTTACCACATTACTTCCTTTGAATATAATATGAAAACAAATTTCATTTTGACATCATTGATGAAATAATCAGCCTAAATAAAAAAATCAGAATGTTTTTTTTCCTTTGTTGATCTTTTTCTTCAACAAGGAAGATAATTTGAACTTGATTATAAGTTAAATAATGTAATTTACCTGATGTGACTGAGCAGCCAGATTTCTAAACTGCTGTCGCAGTTTGCCAGCAATTCTCTGCTCAGCAGGAGCCATACCCTTCTCATACTGGGTCACAGCAGCTTTCCAAAGTGGTTGTGTATAAGGGTTATGGTGAAGAGGATTTAGGCCAGAAAATGGAATGAATGCTTCTGAAGTCCTAAGCTGTTGCCTCTCTTGCACAGACAAAAGACGAATCAGTTGCTCATGGACTGTCCTTAGGATTAACACCTTCAAATGATAGCAGACACTGTAAGCACATTTCTATATCATTTTACCCAAAAATGTCTTGACAAACACATACTAGATTGTTGTAAACTGACTCCTAGCACTATATATACAGTTTAAGCCCATCACCAGAAAAGCTGCAATTTATTAATGATAGTTAAAAATCAAATTAATTAAAAAACAAAGAAAATGCAAGCAAATGAAACAAATGTATACTGTAGTTAAAAAAACAAACAAAGGTTATTAAATTCAAAGGGTTACCTACTAGGCAAAAAAAGGAAAACAAAATATGGACTACCATCAAAATCACAAACATCTTTGGTCAAGAACATCATCAAAACAAATGAAAGCACCTTAAGCTGCTACAATGACTACAATTGTATAATCATTGTTAGTTGTAATAAAAACAATTTTACAAAGTATTAAGTCTTTTGGACCTTATAGAAATAACAATTGCAAAACAAAGATATGCTTTCTGTTTCTGAAACCCTTTTTCTGCAGGTGGCGACAAATTTCTTCATTGTCATTGTCAGGTTTATGAACACTCTGTATATAGTTTTTATTTTTGTTGACAACATTTCGACAGTGCTTTTGCTGTGTTCTTCAGGTCGTTTGATGTTGTTTTGAAAGCCAAGTTAAAAAAATATTTCCCTTATAAGATAAAAATAAAAGAAAAGCTTATTCATTCTATGCTAATGTACATATTTAAAGACTGAAAATATAAAGGACAGCTTACTGCTGGAAATTCAGTTAAGCTCTGATAAGGGAAAGAGTCTAAAAAGAGAGGGGTTGGTACTTTCATAAGTCAGTCTTGGAGAAGAAAATAAAGCAGTCACCAAGAATATGTTGAGTTGTAGACCTTTTAAAATGTTGAACATGATCAGGATTAACAGAGAATAGCCTTTTCAGCTCAGGGCCTTTGTGACAACAGGAGACAGTGAGTGTAAACGACTTAGAACTTCATTTATTTGTTATAATAATGCATCAAGTGTACCTCTTCTAGTCTAACAGCAAGCTGTGATAAACCCTCTGGAGTAAATTTCTCTGCAAGCCATGGGTGTGTTGGAAATCGCTTCCAGTACTGGGAGGTCAGCATCTCACAAATGGAAACCCATCTCTCACAAACATTCACACCCTTCTTTATTGAATCTCTTACATGGCTAAATTGCCCTTGCCAAATATCAATAGTTCCAAGTTTACGCTGCACATATCTGCCAAGAGCACCAGCAATGAGCTCTAGTAAATGAGCCATGCGGTTCTCAGGATAGGGTTTATGATCTTCCTGTTTCCAGATTTCATCCAAGACATCCTGGGTTGTCTCAAGTAATTCTAAAGTGTCTTCAAGCTCAAGGGAATCCAAGTTAGATAACTCCTGAGAAACATTTCCTAAACAATAAACAGAAAAGAACTCTGTAGTCAATATTAAATGCCAAGAAAAGCATTTTAGGTCCAACGTAAGAGAACTAAAGGAGGGATGGTCTTCAATTAGACTAGTAGTAATGTTAAGATTTCTGCCTGTATCTTCACTACAAAAAGCTTGACATTTAAAACTGTGGCTTGGTTCTTTATATTAGTCTCTAAATGTTATATGTACTATACTGATAGTTAAGTATGTAGCATAATATTGTGAAGTTCTGAAGTCAGGCAACTATCATGGACTGTGCAACCGTGTAGGCTGTGTGGGCTATAGCCCCACCACTTTTTTGCCCAAACACATTTAATTTCTGTCTTTTCAACTTCAACTTTATTACAAAAGTACAATAAATTTACAAATAAGACTGACCTGCAGGTAGCATAGCTATTCGAGGCAGATCAGTCGTGGGTATATATAACATATATCATACATTAACAAGGAATGACAAAAATGTTTTTGTTTCGAATTTAAGTTTGACTGTAAACATTTATCAACTCAATGAGATGTCACAATGAGATGAGATGCCCAATTTACTGTCCAAGTATAGATGATCGCAAATCCACGCATTAAAAACTTTTAAAATTTAAAACACTCAGCACTCCTAGTATGGACGCGAGAGAGTCTCGTAGCCCCACCACTTTTGAAATCACTGTGCGGTTCCCGATTATTTTGACAAATACCCTAGATGTATGATATTTTGTGACATCTCATTGAGTTGATAAGTGTGTCCTTGTTAACAGCGTTTTACTTTTAGTAATAATATTACTGTTCAATCAATTTGCTTTGTAATTTGTAGTTTTGTGAAAAGCCCATATAAAAATACTTGTTTACCATAGATACTGGAGTGTTTCATACTAGTTATACTTGTTTCGTTAGTATTATTTTTTGTGATACTCGAATCGAGTTTTCTTAACTTCAAATAGTAAGAAAAAGCACTAAGTAAAGTGAAGTTCTATGACTGGTTGCTAGGGACATGAGACGATGTAAACAAACCTTTCTGAAACATTTCTTGAAAGAAAGAAGCTCTCTCCCTTTCGGATAAATCGTATCCTGACATAGATGCATCCACCCAGAATTGAAATTCATCCTGCGGAGTGAGAATTCCACCAAGAACGTCTTCTGAACCACTACTCGTTCCTCCTGTCTTCTTATCATGCTTTCGCACGATACTTCCCAAACCAGCCTCCAACTCACTCAATAAGCTCTGCAGTTTAGGATCAAAATAGCGACTCCATTTCTCATCTTTGAGTAAAAGTGGATTAAATAATTTCTGAACAGTATGATATAAAGTGTTAACCGGAGAATCTAACATAGAAGATACGAAAAGATTCTTGTGTAGATTATCTGGTGTGATGACTTCAGGTTTTAGTTTGAAAAACACCAAAACCTTCTCAGCTGTGTCACTCGGTTCAACATGGTTGAAGAGATGAACTGTTTTCTTTCCCTGCGACAAAGCGCATTTCGCAGCAAGAAGAGGGCAGTTTCCATCATCTAAGAACGTATTCAGCTGGCTAAAGCTAAGAAAACGAGTGACAGAGTCGTCTGAAACCGGGATGCCAAAGTGGTTGGCAGTTGTTACCCATATATAATCTTTCCGCGAGTCACCAGACGGCATCGCCCTCAACGGCTAAATCCACAAAAAAATTTAGAGGTGATGCATACTTCAGCTCAATAAACACAGGTGAGGGACAAAATATTTTCAAGAAAAAAATATCCCAAGGGTTTTAAAAAACGGACTTCACGACCCATGGGAACTCTGTTGTTGAGCCCACCATGTGTCAGCGGTACCCCAATGCGTTGGTTCAAACAGCTGTTCAAATTTCAATTTCAAATTTTGTGCCACCTCCCCATGGATCGCGAGGCTTTTCAGTTTCACATTACATTTTCAGAGATGCCAACTTTGGAGATCTAAAATCTGGAGATTTTTCTTTTTTACCACACCGGCATCAACCTACCCCCCCCTCCCCAAGGAAAAAGT
>JAOEHV020031098.1:0-17889 GCA_025447995.2 Isaurus tuberculatus | reverse complement strand
GAAACACTTAAGATTACGACAGAAGAGCTGGAGCTGAAGAGAACGCTAGATGAAATAAGACACGTTTAAGATTATACTGAAGTGGTAAAACAGAACGAGGTATAGGAAACACTTACGATTACGACAGAAGTGCTGGAGCTGAAGTGAACACTAGATGAAATAAGACACGTTTAAGATTATACTGAAGTAGAAAAGAAACCCTAAGTGATGTATACTAGACGAAGTAAGACACGCTTATTATGAAAGATGAGGTGGAGAAGAACTAGATGAAATAAGATACGGTTAAGACTACGAAAGATGAAGTGGAAAAAAAACCTGACGATGAACTAGACGAATTAAAACACGCTTCAGACTACGAACGATGAGGTAGAAAAACGTGGAAAACGAGTAATATTTAAAAGAAAGCTGTATGGTTGATAATGCGGAGTTGTTTTTAATAACTGCGACATCTCCGTCTTTATTTGGTAAATAAGAAAGAAAGAACATTTATAAAAAGTTTCAGAAACGTCCCTTTTACTCTCAAATCGATGGTTAACGGAGATTATCGTTGTTAGCTTGTGCTTGCAGTGTCAATGCACAGCTGTTCCTTATTTTTGATGCTGTAGCCTGTATCTAAAACCAGTTGTAAAGTACAATAATGTAAATGTTTTTTACTAAGCAGAGTAAACAAAAAACGTGTCTGTAATTTGAAGTATTCAGACTGCAAAATAGCTGTTACGGGAAAACTAGACGTTTTTTTTATTATTTACAAGTTTTATCCCGGTTTAGGCCGAAATAACAAGTAAAAACCCAACTTTTGCCGACTCTGAAATTATTTCGTTACTATCTTTGACCGTAAAAGTAGAAGGGCCAAACTATCACAAGTAAGTTTTTACAAATCAAAAAAGTCGCAAGAAAAATAAAGAGGTCTGGCGTTTAAGGGCAAGTTTTTACGTAGGACCGAAGAAATTCAGTTGCAAAACCGGCAATTTTTGCATATCGGTCACTTAGAAAAGCTTTCCTTTTCGTCTTTGCAACAAATCGTGTTTATAATATTTTAAAATCACAACCGTTGGTTTTAATGTTTAGCTAAGTATATCTGAAATCAAGCGTCCCTGGCTTTTCATAGGTTTAAGTTGTCTTTGTTTTAAAATACGTTATCTATACGGCTTTGAGAAAATATGTTTTCTGAAAAAAATTTCTTTTTTAAAATAACATAATTTTTACAGATTTAAACGCTTTGATGATATTAAAATACGGCTGAGTTGGCAAATGGAGAACGAAGTAAAAGCTGTACAATCAGAAGATATTTTTTTATTCCCGGAACTAAATAAAAAAAAATTATTTCATATTACTTACTCATTAAATGTGCAAAATTGTGTAGTTATAAGTCCATGAGAAGTGTGTATCAGCTATCTGCCACTTAACCCGATATTTAAAGCCGTGTTTGTCATACCAGCAACAAAATGTATTTATGTAATTCAATTTAATAATAGTCTTATTTTATTCTTTTATTTAATGTCGCGAATTCATTATCAACCGCCAGTAATCTTCGCTGCAGCATTAGATATACTTTTTCTTGGCTTTAAAACAGCTGCGAATCCGCCGGGAAATGTGGCTGAATAGGTAAAAGATTATTTAAAGCTTTAGAATTATCGTATTTTTTAGCAGATACCAATAAGGTATCAGTCTCTTGACGACTTCTTGTCTTGTAGTTATAAGGATTGCTTTTTAGTCCAACTGTTGTTTTGCTAGACTTACGTGGACTAAATTAATAGCAAGCTGTCATAATTAATTTTGTTACTAAAACAAAGTATGTAACATGCTTCATTATTTTCAAAGATAAAAAATATGTCAAAAATTGACCCGTGGGTACAAGCCTAGACGCTCGCTGGTCTAAAAGCAACAGGCGCTTACAACTCTGCATCACGGGCTAACTCAATTTTTTAAACTGAAAGACGTTCTATACGCTTCTAGTGACTTTACCTGAACTACAACTCGCCGTCTTTTCTTTCCTCGAGGTTTCCTTCTATATAAAACAACAAACAGAACAAAAAAATTATTATAATTCTCAAGAATGCCAAACGAATCATGGAAATTAAATTTCCGATGCCTTTTGTAAACTATCAGCATAACTTGTTCTGTTGGGAACTAAAACATTTTTAATCAGCTGTGTTTTGCTTAAATACGTTTTTTGTTGACTTATTTTGAAACTTAAAGGATTTCATCAATCAAATAAAATAGATTCACTGGAATAAACAACGTCGAAAGTACATTTATAACAAAAACAAACTTCGACTGTACAACATTCCACAAATATTAAACGCTTCATCGACGAAAGAGCCAACAGCTAGATGGTTAGACTTACAATTTTCGTGTTTTCTTAAATGCTTTCAACAACCTTGGATCGAGTACATTTTCTTCTGGTTCCCACGTATTATATCTAAGTGGAATAATTATTAAACAAGCTTAAAGAGAAACACAAGAAACGAACGGCAAGATTCAAATAACACACGTGTCGTGAAACAGCTATACTTACTTCGGTGGATAGTCTTTCCATTTCATAAAGTATTCGACTTTGCCCTAAATTCAACATATAAACACAGTTTAACCGAGTTTGAACTTCTAATCACGTCTAAAAAAGCTTGTACTATGTACTTACATCTCTAACACGGGATTTAAGAATGGTTTCTGCAGCGAAAATACCGTTATTTTTACAGGGTTTATTCATTTCAGGGTGAACTGCTGATCCGTCCGTTTGTGCATTCATAGTTAAAATTGCTGAAGGCTAGACTATAATACTTTTTCCGGCCTGGTGACGTCACGCGAGAACAAAAGCGCAGTGCATGTGGAGAGAGTATCAGGTCGAATTCGATCACAAAGAACATAAAATATTCCTTGTGTATATTGGTCTTCCTTGCATATGTTCCCCATTTAAGTGTCTCACGAAGTCTATTTCTGTTTCTCATTGCACTATCGATGTAGTCACAGATTTATTATAACTATATAGACAAATGAACGACTATAAAATTAATTGTATTTGGTTTCGAGTTTCGATTTTTGGTTTTTGGTGTAGACCGCATTCGACTGCCACCTAGCATGATACATAGTGGGGGTTAGATAAACCATAGACAATCGAATAAGCTATTACTTTAATTCTTACGATTTCCATTTGTGGTCATGTTTAACTCGCTAATTTGAGATTTACATATATTGGTCCTAGTTCTCGTTAAACGCTTATCAAAACACTAGCAATAAATCAGTTGTGTTTTACGAATTTAGCGCTACCTGGATTCAGTATCATGGCCATTAAATGCTTTTTAGTTTCGACAGTAGAAATAGACAGTGCTTTAATTACTTAAAAGTTTCACTTTTTATCTCTATTTTATTTGTGATTTAGGCCTGGGACAAACGTCGAATTTTTCATGAGTCGAACTAAATTGAACAATTATGTGCATGATAAGTTCGTCGTTTGCCCCAATTAAGTTCGACAGATTCTATTTGGATCGACTGACACGTTCTATCCGTCTGCTTGAGACGGATAGAACGACTGAAAATCGTCTTCGGGTCAAACGTTGATCTTTTCATGAGTCGAATTAAATGCATATTTAATAATTAGTATGATAATGTATAATTGAGCCTCGATCGATGTTTACTCATCAAGTACCCGCTGACCATAAGAACCGATTCTTATTTCGTTCGTCTAATTAAGTTCGACGTTTGACCTGAGCACTCGAAAAAATTAATTTGAGTCGACACGAACTATAATTTCATTCGACTCATGATAAGTTCGACGTTTGTCCCAGGCCTTAGAATAAGTATACCAAACAAATCTCGGATCCGTGATCGTGCACTAAAGAGTAAAGTAACAACCGAATTCAAGTCAAATAACTTCGTCGGAAAAAATATAAGAAAGTGAGATAAAGCTCCAAAACTGCTTAATGTAAGAATTCTTATGTCGTATTGGGGTTGATAGTTTAAACCGAAAGATTTTTCAGAACCATACCGCGTTTCACAAATGACATTATAATATGTGCTGTCTTTCCCATAAGATAACTAGTTTCGAATTCTAACTTTTTATTTTGAAAGTACTATTGCAAGTATATTATTTTTTAAGAAAATTACAGTTAAACTACTATTATATTTAACTTATTTATCTATGATGCCATAGATACACCGGGAGAGATTATAATCAACACTGAGGTAGAACAGATATACGATTTCTGACCAAAATTCAACGCTGTAAATTTTAAAACAACCGTCTTTTTTATCTTCAAAACTTTAGCGAGTAAAAAGTATGGCTAATTTAATAAACATCTTATTGAGCAATTGCTAACAATGTTTTTTATGCGTTTAATGAAGATAAAATGTGATACGAGATTATTACATAGTTTTAATTATTGGATCAAAATCAGTTTCCAGAATGAATACGCAAATCTCTGCTGAGCACAAATTTGAGGAATAACTACCTGTGTCCTGTTTGCATATATATATATTCTATATATATATATATATATATATATGTTTTGAATATATTTTACGATATAATGTTGCAAGAACCCAAGGCTCCCAATTAGTTATGGGAGACTTTCTTTAAAACTATATATGGCCCAAGTAAAGTACAGCCACGATATTGAAACAACTTAAAAGTGAAACTTCTATAATCATAATAAATCTTACAATGGCTGTTGAATAGTTTTTTAAGCCACCACTTTTGAAGTGCTTCCTCGAGGAAGTACAAAGCTTAATTTTAACCACTCAAGGTTGTCATTTTTAAGTTTGTAAACGAGCTGACGTTTTCAAGCATAAGCCTTGTTGAGCTTCTCACACGTACACAGGAACAAATCTGGAAACGTCAGATCTGTTTGGGTCACAAACGGCTTAACGTACCCGGCTGTCAACAGACGGGATTTTTAGGAATTTGTGATTTGTGGTAACTGACAGTTCTTGATGTAGTCCGTCTTTTGTCTTAGTTAAAAGGTCTAGAACCAGGTGCGTTTTGTTTCGGTTTTAATTTTTCCTCCGAAATCTTTTTTCGTATCAGCCATTTGCAAGGCCATGCGTAAAAAAAATAAAAATTTTAAATTTTATATGACTCATCGATTTAGCCTATCTGCAATTTTTGTATGGAATTATTTTCAAAAAAGAAGCTTAAGTTTTCAATTAAATTTAAAAACAGAAGGGTAAAAACCAGTGGTAAAGACCCGGAATTTAGTACTGAGTTAACTATGGTTTGTTAAAATAACCTTTCAAAAACAAAAAAAAACTCCTAATTTTCGAAACCACAGATATGACAAAGAGTTAATTTGTGCCATCATTATACAGCTTAGCTGGGAAGCACTGACAGTTGCCATCAAAAGACCGTGTCTGAAACTGTACATTATATGTAGCATGAAATCTTGTGAGCTTGATAGTAATCAGCCCGGCCTTGACTAGGTCCGGTTAGGTTTCGTCAATAGTACAGCAGAACGACAAAGAGGCTCTTAATTATAATAAGATAAGAGAGGCCATAGAGTGAAACAGCTGCTAACATATCCAGGCTCCATATTTCGTCGGGTGTAAAGGACTCCATGCAAATCCCGGAAGCCAGCAAAATGTTTTGTTCGAAATCCGGAACGAACGAGCGACAAAGAATCCGGAATGTAGATTAAAAGTTAAAAAGTCGTTCTCTGCAATTTTAGCAAATGATACAATTGTTGAAACTGTTAGGCAAGGAAATTTGAGATTGTCGGGTCATGTGTTGAGAAAGGGTGATGGCGAGTGTGTGAAACAGGCATGGAATTTTGAGATTGAAGGCAGAAGAGGAAGAGGAAGACTGAAGTTGAGTTATGATGGAGAAGGAGTGTCGTAAAGTTGGTTTGAACTTTGAGGATGCAAATGACCAAGTGATGTGGAAAAGTTGCATCAAGTCTTAGGAAAGTCAGTAACCTCTTCAAAAAGGGAAAAATCCTGACTTAAAATAAATGATGATGATGATGATGATGATGATGATGATGATAATGATGATGATGGTGACGGTATATCTTGTCCAAGGTACTGATTGTACTATAGGGGGCATCATTATTTGTCTAAAAGTTTGTGGAAATAACTCAATATTTCTTTGACATTTTATTTATATAACCAACCTAGAATAAGCTCTTATTTTAAGCTGGGAAGTTGCCAGATTAATTAACCAGTCATAGACACAAAAGATATATATATATCTTTTTATACTTGTTATATATATATAACGACGGAATTTCTTTCTTTCTGATGAGTTGCCGTCCACGGTTCCAGTTTAAACCTTGGATGAAATGCGTCATTTGAAACTTGAGATGCAAATATAGACTAAAAATTCTGTTTTTTTTTTTTTTTTTTGAAAAAAGAGTAAACATTTGAAGTGATTTTTATCGATATTTCCTGCATTCGGGCCTCTTTAGTGGATACAAGTACAGTACGTATCTGCAATCTATACCTGAATGTGTTTGTACCCTCTTTGTTTACTTACACGTAATTCAATAGTAGATACTGAAATCTAAAAACGTCAGCTCCTTGCACTTCTTACGGCAACAATTTAAATTTTTAGTTGTCATGCGTTTTACACTTACTAACCGACAAACTTCAAAATGAGAAAAAAAAAACTAATCAACGATTTTGACACTTGAATATAGATTACAAAAATAATTAAAGTGTGTCTGCGTGCAGATAAAACACTTCATTTTATCAACGCTAGGTTGAAATATTTAAACATTGCCGTATAGAGTAGGAAGCTGACGTTTTAAGCGTTAGCCTTCGAGCTACGCCATCATTAACAGCAGGTTCTTTTCTTAACAGATTCCAAATTTTCTTAACAAAATATTTTCATCAAAGTATTGGACCCTTGTTTTCCCATTAAGGTTGAAATGTTTGGTCATCACCGTAAGTAGTATAAGAAGCTGACGTTTTTTTAAGCTTTATATCAACGAGTACTTCGTTAGAGCATTCGGTTAGCGCTGAAAACTTTATCTTCTTGCATTCGGTACTTATGGTGCTGAACATAGAGTCGTCATCCTTGAATCGCCTAAATTATGCGTTATTCATGATCGCCAACATCTTTCTTTAGGTTTTTAAAGGACTATTCAACAAGATTTAGGAAGCATTTGATATGCATCGTTGTAATGTTTATTCAATGAGCGTTTATTTTATGTCAATCAATAAACGTTTCTTTTGTTTACTAAAAATGATTTGTTGAATTTGTTAACAATACAAGACAATAAGTAACTCTGTTAGCATTTTGATAGCACAAAGTAAACTGGGCGAGACACATGTATATGCCTAAATTTGTGTTATATTGAGTTAAAACAACCTCCTGACTGTCGAGGATTTCAAAAAATACCTGTCGAGGATTTCAAAAAGTACTTTTTCTACAGGGCAAACTTTACCACACTCAATGTCAATCCAGCGTAACTATTGTGCAAAATTAGCACATCGTTACTCGGAGGAATATAGAGAACAAACACAAAAGCAGGGAATGGACGCCACTGGTAGTGTCACGGTAAACGATAAAAATTTTGAGAACAACGGAAACCTGCCCTCAGTCGGTACTGCTGCCAGTCAGTACAGTTCCTACCGAAGTCACGTCGTAGCATGCAAAGAAGGAAAATGTTTAAACGAAGAAAAAGCTTTGAACGCGTCAAAGTTCGCGGTGGCAACAAAAGAACAGCGAGGAATGATGGTTGGATTTCCAGGAAAAACGGAACGGTTTTTGCAGATGGTTTGCTCGGGACAACGAATAGATCTGGTTGAGCAAGTTAGTTTTAGCACTTTATGTAACAGTCAGAACGGAAAACAGAGCCAAGATAGTTTAACAGGTGATGCGAAACGTTTGTATAGCAACGGGACAATGGACGGACAGAGCACTGAGACACGTTGTATTGTTCTTAATAAACTATATTCCTCGCTTAAAGAGATGAAATCTCGAAGAAGAGAACTAGAAATGAAAGATGGTAAACATCGCTCAGCAGTAAATTACCATAATGAAGAAATAAAATCCACATTCTTACCAAACTCAAAAAGAAAATCAAGTAGAGAAGAATATTTACTGCTAGGCGGACGATCAAAACCAGTCCGTTTTGAAATGAATGCTGATGATCTCAATTTGCTCCAAAAAGAGTTTGGTTTGGAGTTAAAAGCGAGGGAATATTCCAGCGGAAATGAAGTTGATTTCACGTTGATTAATAGATACAAAAGTGTTAAAAAAGTATGTAGCAAGGATTTTTCAATGAAATCAAACACCAAGTTAAACATTCCTTGGGCAAGACATGTTATTCGCAAAAAAGAGGAAAGTGATCATCCGTCATCTTTGGAGTCAGTTGATTCAAGAAAAACGCTTTCAATTCATGTCTACTTACCAAACATAGTACCAGAGAAAAAATATTCTAGTGAGCCATAAAAATCGCAAGCTAAAACAGCTGGTCTAAGGGACTGGTGCAAATAGGGGGTGGCCACTATTTTTTATTCAGGGGTTAAAGGGGAAGGGGGGCACAGAAAAATATTAAATATATAGCCAGCTGTTAAACTGTTACGCATGTTAAAAGAGGGGGGGGGAGGGGGTCAGGAAAAATCATGCTTAAGGAGAAGGGTGGGTCGGCAAAAATCAAACATGGCATATTTAATATTGCACCAGCTTCCCGCTCTCGATAGTAATGACCAGTCCCTAAAGGTGAAATTCCTGTAAGACGCCCTTATAAGTTAACATATAAATGAACCCCAAAAGTTGTTTATGACAGTACGATTATGAACAATCTCCGTGGTTGTTTGTATTGAGTTTCACGAGGCGTCCTTCGTGGTTATGTAAGCATTTTCGGTAACTGCCAAAGAAAATTCTAAAAATTAAGCCTTCAATAAATTTCCAATTCATGACCGCTATGCGTTACAGTGCAGCTGTCATACCAACTTTGCTATGAAGCATTAGGTGTTGAGTGCAGGTCAATGTTATACTTTGTAAATATCCTAAGGTTAAAAATCTAGATTCCAAGCAATATCAAAATAGGCAGGCATGAGCTCGGCCTTAGTGGTCGTACTGTGCATGTATTAAATAAAAATAAAGTAAAGTAATACATTTATATTGCGCCTTTTCCATATGGATATGCTCAGAGGTGAATTACAATAATCAGTTTACCTCCAGCGGACCGAAAGCACATAATTTAGGCGCCTTTGGCTGCCGCTTTAATGCGGTCCATCTATGCTGGTACTCATTTCACCAACCTCGGAAGGATGGAAAGCTGAGTGAGCTTTAATAGCGGGAAAGAAGGTCAAACAAATGTTCAACCCTCGACCAGGCCGGGGATTGAACCACGGACCTTAGAGTTGGGAGGCAGAGATTTTTTATAGAACCCATCAGTGCCAACCCCTCCGCCATATTTCAGTGTTTTTTTTTATCTTGTATTAGAATTTAGGACGGTTTATTAGTAAGAACATGGTAATAAGGTCTAATAACAGATGTCCGTGTCTGCTATGATTCCGTCATTATTTCTATGGTAGACTGAAGGGGTGAGTCCCAATATCAACGTGGCCATAATAGACGCTGCAAAGTGGTCAAAGTACCACGCTTATGCTTTTTCTGCTCGTGATTACAAAGCTATAGGTGTTCTTTCCCAGTAAATGTTCTTTTTTTAAAAAAAGAAATATTAGTTTAGTAAACGTAAGAGAGGTTATTACCCATTTTCATATTGATTGTTTTGTAAAGGACACAGTTTAGATGTTTTCTACCCAACTTCTAAGTAATATCGGCTATTGTCTCCATTAGCAAACTTTTTACATGCAAAACAATTTCAAGCTTAATTAAGAAATAAAAAATAATACAGAAAAATCTTGTTTGAATATATATATATTTGTTACCATTGTAAAAGATTGAAATCAGTAGGAAAAAAAATAGTTTTTCAAAATACAATTTTAAAACATTTAATTGAGGAATAAATATCTGCATGTGTGCATGCATTTGTGTGTTTGGAGTGTGTCCATATAACTAGCAACCAGTATAGCTTTGAATTGCGGTTCAAAGCAGCAATATTTTGAACCATCTTTTTAGCCCCCTCGGCCCTATTATAATCAGCGCAGTATTTTGAAAAAAGGTCTTTGTTTGAATCAGCTTACATATGTGTAGAAATACAAAACTGGTGAATAAATTACTGATAGTACGTGAAAGTGAAGCTTGTCAGTGAACCAACGTACATGATTAAGAGCTAAGAAGATGTCATAATTTTCAATCGCAGACAGCTGTTTTGTCCTGTTTCTTGGGACTCATCAGTACGGTGGTTTTTTAGAAGAGAATAAACCGACCGGCACGAACGCTAGTGAGTTTATTCATGCTCAAAGAAAATAACTTAATCCTAACTCAAACACAAATAGACCCAGAAACGATTGGCACGCGCAGTACTTATTCCGAGCTCTTAATCGTGTTGGTTCACTGACAAGCTTCTCTTTCACGTAGTATATCAGTGATTTATTCACCAATTTTGTATTTCTACATTTTACTGACTGATAGATCTTATTCCGAGCTCTTAATCATGTTGGTTCGCTGACAAGCTTCTCTTTCACGTAGTATATCAGTCATTTATTCACCAGTTTTGTATTTCTACATTTTAATGACCAAAATATCTTCACAGATCCTAGCAAAGTAGCACAGTATTTCGTACACGGTCTTTGTATTACAGTCTCTATATTACACATGTTATTGTGTGTTGCAGTTGAGTTACTCGCTAAAAACAACCTTTTCGCGCTCAGCTTCTCTTAGTACAAAGGAAATAGTTTTGTTGCTTGTTTGAATTTTGATTCCAGGGCGGCTAAACAACGAGTGTTAAGTCGTGTTTTTTTAAAACTTTTGCCATAAATAATTTTTTCTTCGTTTTAAGAAAATATTCGCGCGCTCAGTGCGACTATCAGACCAACTTATCGTGGCACTCTCTGAACGAGCAATAGTTTCGTGGTTCATCATCACATGTACAAAGAGAAGTAGAATACAAAAAAAGTTCTCCTTGAATAGGCGAGTAGATAAAACACGCAATTTAATCAGCTCTAGGTTGAAATGTTTCAATCATCGCCATAAGCTATCTAGAGTAGGATGCTGATGTTTCAATATAGTTAGCCTTTCGTTGAGAAAGTATGGAGCGGAGTACACGGAGAACACATTCTTTCCTTCTGTATCTAGGGTTATATAATGATATAGGCAGATGCTAAAGCTAAATCCTATAACGAGCTTAGGGGCCCATTGGAGCCGGCGCTTATCTCCGGCCTTCCGTAATGTTAAGCGCATGAGAATCCTTGATTCCCCCTGGACGGGACACTATAGCTATAATCCATCGCAGGTTAGCTCCCAGCCGAAACTGCTACTCATTTACCAACCTCGTAAGGATGGAAAGCTGAGTAAGCTTTGGCGAAAAAGCAGGTCACATAAATGTTCAATTTCGGCAGAGCCGCGATGATCGTGCCTGTGACATTCTGGTTGGAAGGCAGAGATCTTACCAACTGCGTCAATCACATCTCCATTCAAGCGGATAGTATAATGGGTAAGAGATAAAGAACACGTACAAAGGTGAAAGACTAGTTGTAATAGATTTAAAGGACGCAGACCTAAGGTATCTAGCTTAGCTAAATCTTGTCTTTATAATATTGCACCAAGTGACCTTTGAAAAAAACAGCGTTGAGTACGATTTAAATTGTTACATGGTTCTCGTTATTTGGTAACGAGATATTCTATATAAGCTAGTATACCACCCCAATATATTGGTGAAACTAATTAAGCGTTGTCTCAAAGACCGTTTCAATGAACATAGTACATAGAAGACCCGTAATTAACCCTGATAGTACTTTATATTCATATATGGCATTTTTTGAGTGTTGACAACCAGTGATGAAAAAACTCTATTTTGTGCGTTGAAAATTTTCAACTTATGAACAACTCTATGATTTTTAACTAAATTGCATAAGATTCCTCTTTTTTATTGACAAAATAAGCAAAAAAACAGAAACAGCACTAGCATTAGCCAAGTCAAAATAAAAAAGACTATGCTCGTGGGCGTATCTTTGTTTCGGGCCCTACTAATACGCACTTATGCCCGAGCCATCATGCAATCATAGGCGACAGCCTAAAATGAGCTCCGAGTCGGGCCCAAAACATGTTTATGCTTAGGAAAATAAAAACAAAATGTTTATTACTATTTTTATAACTTTTGAGGGCATTGGAAAATAATTTAAAGATTGGTTTTATTTCCTTTATTAACGATCTACAGTAGGTGAGGCAGGTGAGAAATTACTGAATCTCACCATTTGAAATTTAAAAATTTGTAAAAACAAAAAAAGTTCCATTAAACCATTTTGCATTTCTTTAAATTAATTGAACAATTGTTAATTAAAATGATTTTTTTTTATCAAAATAGTTTGGACCGAGTGCATTCTGCTTGAAGCAGCTACTAGTCTTACACCTCAAATTTCGTTTGAATGAAAAGGACGACTATGTATGTTCGAGTAAGCCCTTATTTTGGAATTTTGTTTCAGCGGGCTAAAATACAATTTAGTCCGCAAAATTCTCCATTCTAGCTCGTGAAATGCGCCATGATGCCAGAAAAAGTGATAACAATAATATTTTTCTAATAGGAAATTTGTGTCGTGTCAAGCTAAGTCTTATCGACTGATGCATGCATGGCTCAAAAACTGTTGCAACATCTATTAGGAGAAACAATGAAACGTTTTGTCGCTACTACTTTGCATTCTAGAATAAACATAAAAATATTTTCAGCATAAAACTGATAGAAAAGTATAAAACATCAGGCCTTAATTGAAAAATTAATTTTATTAAAATGAGTGCACGATAACAATGATGCACGGAGAGTCAGTTCCATCGATTTACGACCGCGCACTTCAATTAACTTATGATGCAGGTCCACTACTATGCACTAGTACATCTTTATTGAAACTTGTTTGAACTAAATAAAAATGTTCTACGAAACTTAAAATTAATCTTTGAAGACAATTTATTTTTACTATAATTAAAATCTCATTATCATTTTTGTTTTTAAAACAGACTAAGCATTAAATAAATTTGTTAAACTGTAAAAGTCAGCCGGTTTCTTCACACAGTATCCAGTAGAAAAGTGTTTATATCTTTTTTGTCATAGTTTGACCAGCGGAACCTCATGATTACTGTATCATTCACGCTTGTTATCTGCAGTCCCCGTTGGGTTGCAGAAGATGATAAAACTCCTCGTTTGTGTTTCCAACAATCCAATGGGAACAGTTTTGGCGCGAATTTCCTTTTTGGCACTACTTGGTTTTTTCGACAAACCAATCTCTCGTTTCTTAACTCTAACTCTTTCTCCCTCTGTGCGTTTTTGAACTTGCAAGACAATTCTAACAAAGTTGGGTTCTCTTTTTTAGTCTCAAATGGCTTTGAGTAACTTTCATTCAGTGTTTTGTCCATAATATCATTCCCATGGTTTATCTTTTCTTTTACATCTTTTGTGGTTTTCCTTGTTTTGTTTGCGTGTCTCTTAGCTTTCATTAGGTTGGATTCCGTTCCAATTTGAGGTAGTTTTACATTTAGAAAGGCTGATTTCTCAGGCACTCTTTCTCTTACCATTTTCTATGGTTATCTAATCCAATGTTTTAACTTAACCAGTAAAAAAAGAAATACGTACGTACACCGAACTGAGTTTATCCGAACTTCTCATAAAAGTTTTCGGGAAAAATACAAGTGTCGACTATATCGCCAATGCTGTCGTTCTCACATCATTAACTTTCAAACCAATTCCTATAAATTACGGATTTTTTGATGAACTAAAGTAATAATTGTCCAAATGTCACACATGTTGTGATAAAATACCACAGAATCGTTGTTTTTTCAAGTACAGTATTCAGTTGTAACAAAAATCAAGTATACTTTCAGGTCCTAATCGATTTCATGATCAAACTTTTCTGTCGCCATAATCCTCATGCGCTGATATATTTTTCTGTTTGTGAATTCTTTTTGGAAAGCAAAGAAAATACAATACTCATTAAAAGTTGACAGTGACGCGTTTTGCGGCCAAATTAGTGTTCCTGTAAAAAGAAAACAAATATTTACATCATTACCTATTGTATTTTTGAATATCTATTGAAAGAACTCGACTTATTGTAATCAAATGAATTTTAAATGTTGAAGCTTTTTCTAAAAAATGACATTAATGGATGTTTTTTGTTCAGAATTATTCATTGAGACGAACCAATAGAAAAGTGATGGGATGGGGGGTGGGGGAGGTAGAATATTTTTTGGCTGCACGGATTTTCTTTTCAGTCAATTAAATTAGATGTGCAGTAGTTTGCTTTCTTGAAGACTTAAATAATTTCTGCTCGGGTTTGCCTTGCGTTAAATGCTTCTCTGTATTTTCCCATGCTTTTTTTATTTTGGTTCTTCCTCTTCCTCCCCCGTACTTTTTTGTCCCTGCAGTAAAAACTGTTTGAATCATGGTTAATGATTAACTAAGGCACAAGTTAATAGCACATAAAACCTGCAACCGAACTTATTTCATTTCCTCCTTTCGAAGCTATGTCCAATTGGTTGCGAGTCTAAAGGTAAAACTTGCTTTCAACATTCAACAAGTCAAAACGAAAGTGTAATTCTTTAGTTTGATCCACGAAATTATCCTTGAAAGTTTTAGTTTGATTATAGAAACATCTGTGCAACTGGTAAAACACTAATCGTTTCTTTTTGATGATTAAACCAAATTTATAACGGATCGAACAATAGAATAATAGATTTGTAAATTCACCCGCTTTTCGAGTGGTTAAAGTGTAGTTCTGTCTAACAATATTTATAATTTCTCAAAAAATTGACAGGTGATCATGAAACAGAACACAAGCAGCGCAATAATAATCTGTCTTTTTCCCCCTTTTATTTTTATAAGAGAGTATTAACCAAGTGCCAGGTCTTTACAGAAAATTATTATCCCATGGTGTTGGGCCTTGAAACAAGGAGATCTGTTCAAAAATGCGAGTTCTGATATAATTTCTACTCAAACCAAATAAACTCGTTTTTACCGAGGTTGGGAAGTATTGCAGTGGGCTCAAGGTACATAACGCGTAAGCAAAAGAAAAAAATTGTAGGCCAATCAGAAGCAGTTTAAGCACAAACATGTTAGTAAAAGTGTTCGTATGCGTATACATGTTGTAATCCGATACAACTGCGAGGACACTGCATACAGCCTAACCAAGGTAACCCAAGGATTCCTTTGATTTATTATTAGAGCGTGAATTTGAAAAAAACAGAAAATTTGCATGCTATACCCAAGGCCAAGGAAAAGCAAAAACTTTTTTGTTGACTGACTTACTAGTGAAACATCACCTAAAATCTTGACGACCAAAATGTGAGTTTTACAAGTACGCGCGATTTGCAGATACTTGTATATCAAAGCCTCAAATCACTTGATACAAAAGATCTGTTAACAACTGACTGGACTCGCATTTTGTGTTTCAAAAACACAATTTTAGTGCTGAAATGATAACTAGAAACATTCAGCCTCGGCTCAAAAGTAACGTTTTTTTTTTAAAAAAAAGTTTTATATTTATCAAGGTTTTTCGTCTTGTAAAGTCGTTGCTCATTATTATCTTTGGAACTACATTCTACAAGGGTAGCCTGCGCCGCAGACACCTAAACCTCCGGTATAGGACTATATCGACGGTTGAGAGAACCTGGGCCGGCTGCCTCGCAGGCAATACAAGGGATACATTTTTACATTTTACTTTACTTGGACATCCAGATATTTCTCTCGTATTCTCGTATTGTGTAACAATACCGGAATGACCGGACAAAGCACCTCCAAACTTCGGAAAAATACTCGACCAGGAACTTGTTTCAAATCACTTTAATACAACTGCTATACACTTTTAAAGTTTTCTCATGTTATTTTTTTATTTTTTATTTTCTTTAGTATGGGTTCCGACTTAACAAAATTAAGCGAAACGCGAGAACTGAACTTTTTGTTTTCTTTATGTAGCACAAATAGAAGCAAAGTCGACTGTTTGTAAAAGAAACACTGATACAACCGGCCGGGCAACTGTATAACAATAAAGTCTCAAAAAGTCCTTTTACAATGGCAACAAACACATAAAGATTTCTATTTTTATGGCTGAATTTCTATATCATTTACATCGCATTGTTTTATCTTACTTTAATGAAGATAAAACAGAAAGAATTGTAAAAACTTTCAACTCACGAAAATATGTGTGATCAGCTATTTATCTTTGTATCAGAAGTGAAACACGTTTTAATTTCAATATTTATTTTGCCAATGGTTTACAAGGCCAAAGAATTTGAATACTTTTTGTGATTCGGTGATTCTGACAATCAACATCTGTACCAGAAGGGAGATTCAGTTTGCTTATACTGAAAGACGTTCTAATTTTTACAATCCAAGTTACCAGTTGCTGATCTCCGTAAAATTACTTCAACAAGGGAACAGTTCTGCTTCGTTGCCAAGCGAAGCTGTGACTACATGAAAGAACTTGAAAATGTTACAAATCCAGAAAAAATTAGAAATGTGGTGAACAATAATTAGCTAGAGTGTAAATATAATTAACCTATTCTGTACTATTCTCAGCCTAGCGTCCTGATAGGAAGCTGTAAGCAGCGATGGTCGAAAGTTCGAGGACTGTATTTAGTTGTTACTTTATGAAATTCATAAACAAACACAAAAAATAGCACTTCGTACTCAACTGAATATTATAACCGCAAAATGATAGCAATCTCTTTGATTTCCCCCCTATATTTTAAGGCCGCAATACCACTCAAGAAAACCCGCAAAAATAAACAGTAAAAGCTATCTTTCTAATTATATACTTACTCAACTAACCATATGTTCTCTTCTCTCATTCACTGATACAAAAACAACAATCGTAATCCAGTTTCTACAACTTGAAAATATAAAATCCCGAATCTTTCAGTTCCTTTGTTGGCAGCAAGTTCAACATTTAAGCCGTGTGGAAGAAGACACCTAGTTTTCACCGTGAAAAGTTATTGTTAAGAAAATCAAAACAACATTTTTATCTTTTTGCTTTTAGTCTACGTAAGTTTGTGTGTGAAATATCTTTTGTTTTTGGAAGGATCATTTGTTCCAGAACATCTGCAGGGTAAATATTTACCTTTAAAACTAGGCTACTAGTGACATAAGCCACTAAGACTAACGCATTTGAATAAGTCGGAAATACACGATTATATTTTGGATTTTTGCAATCCATAATGTCATTACCGATTGACTGTCAAAAGCATGAAGGGCATGAAGAGGGTCAAAGAAAGTTTGCTTGTTAGACGGGCTCTGAAATCAATAAAAAATACTTAAGTTTAGAACTGAATTCTTTATCCTTAATTGAAGTGTTTATAAAATTAAATACGAAATCGGCAAAACACAAAAACGTTTTGAAACCGACCCGATTATCAACAGCTTATCGCCATAACTTTCATCTCAAACGGAAATGAACAGAATAAAAACTTAAGTAAATGTGAATTAATAGGAAAAAAGAAAAATATCATTGGTTAAAGGAAATGTTTATGGATATGTTTAGGAAATAAGAATACGCAAGCATATGTTGAGAGTAAAAATTCGTTAATACTTTGTTTTTTGCTTTTTTTTTAAAAAAAACTCCTTATTATCATTTATTTTTGTCTCGTTTAAATACTGAGAGTTGAATAGTTTTGTAAAAAACAAATTGTCTTTCATTTTGTCTTAAAAAAACTAATTATTGATTTTGAACAGGAAATTGTTCGGCTTCCATTTTCAGAATTACGATATCAAATTTTCTTAAACCTTAGGACGCTCAAACTTTCATAAATACACGCTTTTTTTTAATAAGAACCAGTAAATTTTGCTGAGCCTCATTGTTCTTAATTTTTGGGCGATTTCAGCCTCAATTTGTTCTTAATTT
>JAOEHV020030988.1:0-17889 GCA_025447995.2 Isaurus tuberculatus | reverse complement strand
TTTTTGGTATGGGAGCTTACCAGTTTAACTCACTTACTTTAAATAAGTCGACCCCCCCCCCCCCCCCCACACACACACACACACACAATATACACAGTCCGTTCGCAAGGTCGGCGAAGTTGTCGCTGACTTTACCTTAGGAGTCTGGATCGAATTTAGTTCGTTTTGATCCCACAATGCACATGGCACTTTGGAGCACGTGGAGCATGTTCTACATGAAGTCGAGGGGACTTGTCTCAACTGGCGTGTGATTTGGGTAGTGCAGTGTTTGTAGCAAAGTAGAGGTTTCACAATGTCTGAGGAAGCGTACCACAAACCCGATGAAAAGCGTATCCAAACTCTAAAGAATATCGCAAATAAAATGCGAATTCACAGCATTAACGCCACAAATGCTGCTGGTTCAGGGTGAGGGCTTAATTTTGAAAAATCACACACAAGATACAAGTGACTTGTATGAATTTTGAATTATAATAATTACAAAAATACTTTATTTACAGACATCCAACATCTTGCTGCTCAATGGCAGAGATTATGTCGGTTTTGTTTTTCCACACCATGAGATACAAAGGTTAGTATATCTGCAAGAATCATCATCTTGATGGAAGATAGATAAGATTGAAGATTTTTTTCAACCCGTTGATGTACCAATGTAATGTACAAATATCAGAGAATAATTAATGTATGAGCACCAGTTGCTCAACTCCTGTCTGTCGTTTACTCTGTTTTGTCTGTTTTTATTTGAAATTTTCATGTCGTTTCGACTCAAGAAGTCAAAAGCTGAGTCATTCCATTTATTGGCTCTCATACGCTTCACAAGTTGTCATATGTGTAATTTACATATTTTTTGTCTTCCAATTAAATTTTAGGTGTCAAAATTTCAAGATAGGTTCATATTCGTCAAGCAATAGAAGTCTTTCCTCTGCAAGTCATTGTTGTGTATGCTCAAATTTAAGTCTAGGCCTCATTGACTTACTGTTTAAAATTGTGAAATCAGTTATCTTCACCCCAGGGTGGTTGAAAATGTTCAAATTACAGCTTTTGTCTTTTTTAAACTCTATAATTTTAACTTTGTTTTGTCTTTTAAATTAAAAAAAAAACCATAGGAGGCTTGTATGTACAGGCCTTTCCCTGAAAAAAATAACAGGCGAGCTGAAAATCACTCACTTCGGTTGTTCAGTCAGCCGTGCGGTAGCGTTCGATGTTTTTACTAAGTACTCTGATTGTATTAGAGTACTTAGTAAAAACATTAGATGCTCTAGATTTTAAACTCTGTACTGCGAATGGACTTTTATTAGCCACTGAAATTGTCCAGTTTGGAGGTTTCTTTTCCATATTTTCCACGCAAAAGAGCCGTTTCTATCTCGCTTACATCAACAATTTTTAACGAAAATGAAATTTACGAAAACCATGTAAGTGCTAAACAACAAGAACTTTACGCGTGCAATTTATCGCTCGTCGTGTTGTCTTTAGCCTCAGGCATGCTCTACTAAAATTAGCTTCTAAAATTAATAAAATCTCTTTTCATGTCTCTAAGGAACCAGAAAATAATATTCAATCTAGCGTGGACTTTGAACATTTTGATATAATTTTGGTTTTCATAATTAACTTGAACTGTTTTTAAACAATTTTTCTTTCTCTTAGCAACATCAGTTCAGCTTTTGAAAGATTTTAAACACCCAATTCTTAATTAAACAGCGTATAAAATCGTCAGTTTTTATCTTACACAACTCAAACTTTGGAATTGTACGTTTTAAACACTATATTTTCCAAATGTGCAAAAAAAAAAAATTGTGTCATAGGCACTTTAAATTTTTTTCTAATGTCTGTGAGATTCTTTGGTTTGAGATCAAAAGTCACTTTTAAAAGTAATGTTTTTTGTGGAATTATATATAGACACCCAAATTCTATTAAATAAAAACTTCTTGTGCTATTGTTTTCACCTTTTTCAGTGTCTGATCCTGGAGATCCATCAAGTGACCGATTTGTTCTTTCAAAGGTACATGGCAGCAGTTGTAATTTACTATCAAAATATAAATTTTGCGTTTAAAACTTGTATTTGTATTAAACAATTAAGGTTTAATGGAACTTTTTAGAAATACTCCTGGCCGTTTTTTAGTTGGTTTGTATAATTTCTCAATGCCTTATTCTAATTTGAAGTTAGTTGTGGATATTATGGTGTAGTAATATTCTGAGAACCACATTTTTCACATTATAGCTGAACATCAGATTAGTTTGACCAGTGTAATACTAAACAACACTTGAATTACATTTTCTCTAAAATAATCCATTAACATGTCTCAAGGTGCCTAAATTTTGTTGTCACATGTGACTTGGAGGATTTGCAAGTAGTCAATACTTTTTTCCTAAGTTAAATGCATTAGTCATTTTGTTACAACACAATGTTTATGCAATTCAAGGCTTCAATTTTATTTCTGTAAGTATTATAGAAGGTGTACGGAAGGTCATGGGTTCGATTCCCATCTGGAGCTCAGATTTTTTCTGAGCTCTCTCGATCTGTCTCCGCATGTTTGTATATCTTATTTATTATAATGATCATCCTGTTAGTATTATAGAAGGTGATTGTTCAAGTGTTAGTCCTTTGTCAGAGCAGCTTGATTTGCTCAAACTAACATTACACTAACTTCCTTCACCACTTTGGAGAATATTATGTTCAAGCATTAACCTTTTGCTGGAGAAATACTATTTTTCTTTTGCTTTAACAAAACTAGGCTGTAATGATCAAAAACTCACCTCATTACACTTTGTACAGTTGTGATAAAAAAGCTTTAATTTTTAGTTGTCTAGATTATGCATATAGAGAAAATTGATGACAATGAAAAACAAGCTTTGTTATTGCCTTCTTTTCTAGGGACATGCTGCTCCAATCTTGTATGCTGCATGGGCAGAAGCTGGTCTCTATTCAGTTGATTATCTAAATAACCTCAGGAAAGTTGATTGTGAACTTGAAGGACATCCTGTCCCAGTATGTAATATTGTTATATTCTCTTATATTGTTTTTTTGTAATTGTCTTACCATCAGACAGCCAGCTCATCTAAGACAGCCCTAATAATAGACTGAAGTACCTGTTGTAGTGGTTTTAGTCTTTATAGCTATTTGATTCATTTATATTATGTACTGTATATGGGACCTCTGTAAAAGAAAAATGAAATTCTCCTTGGCTCTAGTTAGTTTAGCTCCTGTTTGAGTTTTCTAACATAAGTATTGAAGTCTTACGGTAGAAATCTTCTCTTGATATGAACCTTATTATTTGCAGTTGTTGAAATGAACTATTTCTTATGGTTAAAAAAACAAGTTTTAAATTTCTAGTAATTTTGTTGCACAGCACCTTCCATATGTGGATGTAGCCACAGGATCTCTAGGCCAAGGATTGAGCTATTCATGCGGCATGGCTTACACTGGGAAATACTTTGATAAGGCCAGGTTAGTGAATTCAATAATTTACAGTCTAAGGAGTGAAAGTGTGCAAAGTGGCCTTCAAATGTTGCATTTGTAAATAAGGTTTTAAACTTAAATATGATACATTGAGTTAATTTGAGTTCATCAACTCCAAAAATGTCTATTGGCAAAATCTTTTGGATCTCTTGATAATAAGGTATATTTACTATAATTATTATATTATTTGTCATTTTCTTGACTGGGATTTGCAAACAAGTTAAATTAAGCTCATAACCTTAATCTTCTGGGTATTTTAGGCTTTACAAAAAAGTCGCGATCACTTGCTACATCCAAAGTTATCTATTAAATCTATTAGCTAAACTAATCCCTTTGACCTATATTATACTCAAACTTTTTGGGCCTGGGCCATTTTGCCCTTTGAAGTGAAGTAAATACCATTTTAATTCACAATTGTTTATCAAATTCCTAGTTATCGGGTGTATTGTTTGATTGGTGATGGTGAAGCAGCAGAAGGAAGCATCTGGGAAGCTATGGCATTTGCAAGCTATTACAAGCTAGATAACCTTGTGGCAATTTTTGATGTCAATCGATTGGGTCAGAGTGATCCAACGTCACTTCAGCATGACATGGACATATATAAGAATAGAGCAGAGGCTTTTGGGTAATATTCTTTTGTTGTCTTTTGTTGTTCATAAGTTTTCTTTCCAGCAACACCCACTCATAAGTTTTGTGTTTTCACAAAATTGCTCATTTTTTTTAGTTACAATTAAGTATCAGTTTTAGATGCTTATTGTTTCAGTCTTTATAAGACTGACTTTACTGTTGAAGATACTCAAATCAATAATTAATTTTATGGTAATGATAATTTTGTCTCTATTTGATGTCTGATCATATTTGTTCACTTGAGTGTTTCAACATTTGATTGCAAATCAAAAATTGATAAAGTTCATAAATTATTTAAATTGCTTACAGCTTTAACGCTCTGGTAGTTGATGGACATGATGTTGAGGCTCTTTCTCGTGCTTTTTATGAAGCTCAGATCACAAAAGGTCGACCAACAGCAGTCATTGCCAAGACATTCAAAGGCAAAGGAATTCCAGGTTAGTTTTCAGATTTTTAACCACCAGGGGTTAGCACATTGTATTCAGTTACTTACACCACATTAACGTTTATGATGTCTGAATTAAGCATTGTAATTTCAAAGTGTATATATACCTGAAACCTGTATACAGAGATCTGAAATCACAAGGAGATCTTTCGCTTCTTTAGATTAACTCATGCAAGTGTTGGCTCCTTAAACTTTTATTCTCTCAACATTAGGAATTGAGGATAAAGAGAACTGGCATGGTAAGCCATTGAAAGACAAAGCCCAAGATGCTTTGGAGTCCATCAAAAGCCAAATATCTGACCACACCCCACACAAACTCGGTCCTCAGACTGTAGTTGATGATGCAAAGTCCATCAAACATACAACTGTCAAGCTGTCTGAACCACCGAGTTATACGCTTGGAGAAAAGGTGTAGTTGTACATAGTATTATTTTTTAGTTAAAAAATGATGTGCAACTAGAAGTTTAACCACTAAGCTAGCTGAACACAACCGCCTGTAGGTTTTAACCAAGTTAATAGAACGTAAATAATAGAAAAGTTTTTTTCGGATTAGTATATGGAAAGACAAAAAGCACAAGTTGTGTTTATTCTATAATTGTGTAACGTAGAGTTTTCTTTAATTTCTAGCCTCAAAAACATATGTTCATTTGTACGAAGCTTTGTCTAAGGTATTTTGGCGTGCTCAGATGACGAAATTATTATATTTGTTTATTTTTAAACAATGTTTTTTACAAAACTTTGTGTTTGCCTTATTTTGATGATATAAGATGTAGTGAGGTCCTTAAATTTTCTTAACTGACAATTGTTCTTACATTTTATGGCCTGCAAACCTTTAACCATAAACTATTTCGCACAGGTTGCTGTTCGAGTTGCCTATGGCAAGGCGTTGGCTAAGATTGGAAAAACATGTGATAGAGTGATAGCCTTGGATGGTGACATGAAGAACTCAACTTTTTCCCAGACATTCCAGAAGGAGCATCCTGATCGTTTTATTGAATGTTTCATTGCCGAGCAGAATCTAGTGGGCGTGGCAGTAGGATGTGCCACACGTGGCCGAACCATTCCTTTTGCAAGTTCCTTTGCATGCTTTTTGTCACGTGCGTTTGATCAGATTCGAATGGCAGGAGTTTCACATTCAAGTGTAAACTTTTGTGGGTCGCATGTGGGATGTTCAATTGGTAAGGAAAAACGTTGCTTAATGCTGATGTTATTGCTCACACAGTAACAGTCAGTTTTAGAAACGGACTTTCCGTCTACTGTAGTTCTAGCTAAAGATCAACCGTGGTAGTATTCTATGTTTTCATTATTTATATAAGGGTTTGACAGTAATTCTGCTAATTATCTTTGTCTACAAAAACTCGTAGTTGTTATAATATCAATAGTTGTTCTAATAAACATTTTGATAGTTGAGTTGTTTGTTTGGAAGGACTAATAAATTGACATTCCTTTATGAAAAGAGATTGTTGTTTGAGATGTTTTTTAAATACTTGTTGAATACCTTCCAGAGTACTAATTTCAAACCTTCGTTACTTTGGCAAAACGCGTATTTTAGACAGCTAAAGTAGTTTAAACCTTTGCATTTCATATTAAAATTCCTTAAGTAATTTTTTCTCACAGGTGAAGATGGTCCATCGCAGATGGCACTGGAGGACCTTGCGATGTTCCGTGCTGTACCCAACTGTGTTGTGTTCTACCCAAGTGACGCTGTGTCATGTGAGAGAGCCGTCGAACTGGCAGCCAATTCGCCGAATATGACCTTCATCAGCTCTACACGGCCTGCAGTGTCAGTTATTTACAACAATGACGAACAGTTTCAGATCGGAAAAGCAAAGGTTTTTTTTTATTTGTATAAAAAGTAGCAGTGTGTCTAAAATTGTACTACATAGACGTAACCGTGTGATGTGCTTGCTGGGTTGCGGCTCCAGTGTTGTCAAATGGTTGATTGTAACGGCGTGTGATTGGTTGATGGACACAGTCGGAGATTTGAACCCGGGTCATCCGCATTTAAATCCCCGACTCTAACCACTGAGCCACGCTCCCTCCTTATGATGAAAGTGGCGCGTGATTGGTTAGTGGATGGAAGTGGCCTGTGATTGGTCGACGAAATTGGCGTGTGGTTGGTGGATGGAAGTGGCGCGTGATTGGTTTTTGAATTTAGGTGCCGTGCAATTGGTTGATGTACAGGTTTTGATTGGACAATGGCAGTTTTTAACTAATCCACACAAAACGTTTGAGGGTTAGCACTTAATGCATTCTTGCCCAGTTTGGCCTCGTTTCTGTGAGAATCCCAGTTCGCTCGTACTTTTGCCCCTTGTAAATTGAAAATGATGATATACTGTGAATTTATTTTAGACTTAAACAACTCCAATTTTTAACCCTGTAAAGTACGAAATATAAGCAATTGTAAGAAAAAGCCACAAAAATTTAGGTTTCAGTCTGGCCTCTCCTCTCCTGACTCATTTTATAACGATTTGTTCAACGTGAAGTTGAAAAGTTTAATCATCGCCGGAAGTAGAGTAGGAAGCTGAAAAGAATTCAGGCTTCTACGGCTTTCGTATTCCATAGCCTCTGCGATACATTCAGGCCCATTAGGGAGGGGGGGAGGGCTGCAGCTGGCTGTGGAGGTTCACTTTTTTGTTGACCAACGATTTTAAAAAGTTTGAGTAATATCCATGTTTTTAAGTTTGGCTTTTGGTTGTTTGTTTCCGTATCATAGTGCCTTCGAAACGCAGGAAATGCAGTATCAGACAATCTAATTTTCAAAATTTCGCGGGGAACATGCCCCCGGACCCCCCTAGAGGATTGCGCCTCAGGCTCTCGTTTGGTCCCTCTTTTCGTTGTATCGCGCCCTCTCGTAACAATTCCTGGATACGGGCCTGACATGCGCCGTTCTCTTACGAACTAAGCTATAAAGCCACAGCTGTTGGTTGTAAACCGATCTCGGTTGGTCTGTCAACGAATTTCAAAGCTGTACAACGATTATTTTAAGTTTGTATTGTTGTTATAAGTAATATCGCTTTTACTGAACTATGACCTATTTGTTATATTGTGTCTTATTTCTTGTGTCATCAGGTTGTGCGCCAGAATGCTCAAGACTCTGTGCTTGTGATTGGTGCTGGAGTTACGCTGTTTGAAGCTATCAAGGCATCCGAGGAGCTGGCTACTGAAGGTGTTCATGTCCGTGTCATGGACCCATTCACCATCAAACCTATTGACCAACAGGCTATCATCCAACACGCAAAGGCAGTGGGTGGACGAATTGTCACAGTTGAGGACCACTACCCTGAAGGTAATGATAGGGGCGCGGCTAGCGTCGGGCAGGAGGGGAAGGAAGGGAGAGGGGGCGCCCCTAAATTTTGGACCAGAAGTATTGTCATATTTTGTTCTTTAACGGGAACTTATAAAAACAGGTAAATTTTTGCTCAAAAAAAACAACCCAAAACAGGTAAATTTTTTACCCCATTGAGGTAATTTGTTTCTCAAAATAGCAACCCTACCACCAGATGTTTGATTTTCAAAAAGAAAAACTTTTAGAGTGGCTACACCCCTTAATGATAATTTTAATAACTGAGAGAGGTAACCGAAAACCTACAGACGGAAAAAATGAAAGATGGTGCCATGTCAAACTACTAAGAAGAGATTTTTCTAAATGGTTCATTAAAAATCTTATCGAGTTACTAGACTTATTTTTTGTTATTTCCAGGGGGTATTGGTGAGGCGGTTTGTCATGCGGTAAGCGAGGAGTCCTCGATCAGAGTACGTACTCTAGCCGTCCCGCGTGTACCACGGAGCGGAAAACCCGCTGAGCTGTTTGAGATGTATGGAATAAGTGCAAACAAGATCAAGGAGACCATTAAAGCATTCGCCGCTTAAGCTGATTTACTTGCAGACCTAGAAACCTTTGGAACGGCTTCTTGTAGAACTTAAAAAATTATGTGGTAATAGGGAAAAAACAGAACTGTGGAGTCGGAAAACGTTTTAAAGTAAAGTAATTCAAATAAGTTGTAAGACTTCAACCTTGGTGAAGGATTGTTGACTTTGAAAAGCCATCGTTCCCCACCCACCCGCGCCCACACATCCCCTCCCCCTTTTTTTTCACCCACACACCCCTCATCCCAATTCATCCTTTCAATTTTTTCGTATTTTCGTACAATGTTAAAAAAAAACAGGACATTTTTTATTCCCGTCAGTTATTTACCTTCCAAGCATTAAGAGAGGGCAACATGCGATGAGGTAAAAATAGGCGTCGTTGTAAAGGGGATGGGAGGTGAAAGTGGACCAAGAATCCGGAAGATGGAAACAGATTGTTGATTCTGTTACTGTATCGCAGTACTTTAGTGGGTAATCAAAGTTTTCTCTAAAACTATAAGATAGTTACAACCAGGTCTTTCATTGTAGGTCTTAAAAAAAACTGATCTTAAAGTGGGCGTAATGTGTCAGTTAACATCAAGAGTTGAAAGCGTCGTTCGGTGCAGGAATGATTTCTTGTAAGTCAACTGAGTTACCAAAGGCAACAAGTTTAAAACAAAAGAATTGAGCTTGGTTAACGTCGAAGAAGTTTTATATAGCTTGGTCACACGTGCAGTGCTTTGTTAATAATAAACTGTTTAACACCCCATGCTGTAGCCTGTTTGACTTGAATGTAGCCTGTTTGACTTGAATGTTTTCGTTAGTGGTGCAAGTCTTCTACAATATATTACTGCCTTCAAAATACCAAATTATTCAATTTTTAAATCAAAATATGTTTATCATAAAACGATAATATTGTGAAGACATTTAACGGGGTAATTCATGATAGAATTATGAAGTGTGAAGAACATCGCTGTAATATATTGACGAAGCACACTTTTAATCAATAATTGCGTTCGACGAAGGAGAACGCATACTAATGTCGGTGTTGCTTGCGGTCTCAAAAGCCAGAAGCTATTCGGGTCGATTTGGTACGACGGACCGGTTAAGCCTCGACTTCATGAGGCCGGAGGGATTGGTGACTAATATCGATCATATTGAAGAAGCACCGCTTTCTTTAAACGCTTTCTTGTCAATTTTGTATGACAAATTATTAACTCAAGCATTATTACTGTTTTACTTATTATGTTTGATATAATTTAGCTCTTAGCTTCACGGATAACACAGACAAAAGATTATAAAGAATTCGTCATCCAGTAGTCAGTACAACCTGGTCTAGACCGCGACCAGACAGTAACAGAGCTGAAAAACATGTCGAACGCATTTCACTAATCTATGATTACTTCTAGTTCAACAATTATTCCATGTATTGCCCTCTAGGCCAGGCTTCCTAAATATTTAACGTCTTTACGCGCTTGGAGTAGTTGCTCAATCTCCTGATCCAAAGGCTAATGTTGAAGCGGTCGACGGCACAGATTTTGGCGTGAAAGTCGATTCTATGGAGGGAGGAAAATCGGATGTCCCGGGAAAAATCCTCGGAGTTAGTTTTTGATCGACAAATCTGAGCACTGGAAGCCCATCCTCTCAGTGTGTCATTTCATAATCTCAAGCGAATTTAAAGAAAATGTATGAGGAATTTTGTTAATGAATGCTATCAACTAAAAAATAAAAATAAGTGAGTTTTTACCTTCTTAAAGTGTTGTCCGTGTCTTTCTTAACCAACGGTAGCAAATTGAACTAAATCTATGAGAATTTGGCAATGCTGTCCTTCCCAGAATAAAAAGAAGTAAAGAACAAATCTCGTAGATTTAGTTCAATTTGCTATCATGCGTTAAGAAAGACAAGAACAACACTTCAACAAGGTATAGATTCATTTACTTTTCAGTCGATAGCGTTCAAAAATAAAATTTCTCATTCATTTCCTTATAATACGCTCGAGATTATGAAATGACACACTGAGAGTATGGGCTTCCTGTGACCTCAGCCCACGTGTGAACCCGAGGATTCAATATTGGGTATGCGTAGTGGTGGAAGGCGTGAGCAATAACCACTAGAACAACCTGACTCCCCCAAACAAGCGTTCGAAAGCTTGTAAACTTCGAAATAGTGACGTTTAACGCCTACATTCAAACCCATGACCTCTCGATACCGTTGCAGCGCGGTGCATTTTATTTGTCTTGAAGAAGACAAAAAAAATCGACAAAAAAACTTGCTCATCTTGAGGAGTTGATTCAGTTAATAGTCTTTATTCCTACAACAAATGTGATTTTTACAGTTTTCAAAGTTCGTCAAAATCAATTTTAAAACCAGGTAAATGATTCCAAGAGTAAATCTCCATGTTCCCTAATGCTAATTGTGGCCAACAAACTCTCAGTGCAAAGAAATTACATTGTAGCCATGGATTTGTGTAATCTAAATTTTATTCTACTCGAAGTTTATTACTTTACATTCATAGACGAATTATAATCTCCACTAATTTAACATCTTAGCTTTCAATGGTACTCTCTCTTGTTGGCAATTTAATGAGCTTTCTTGTTGTGCATCCGCATGTGGCGGTTAAGATTCCCTGACTGAGAAAATCGCATGTGACAGAGTCGGCACTCGTAAGGCTTCTCCCCAGTGTGGGTTCGGATATGCTTGGTAAGGGTAGAGCTGTCAGCAAATCCCTGATGTGTAACAGAGACCCGGGTTAAATAGGAAAGAATGATATGAGTTTTTATCTTCCCTTTTGCAATCAATACCAGTGACTATAATGATAAGATCTTCTAATCTGATAACGAGTAAGGCAACATTAACAACAGTAATAACAGACAATGACACAAATACTACAACGACTGTGAAAGTAAAAATGATAACAACGGCAAAGGCAATGGCATTGACAATGGCAATGGTAATTGCATTGACAACGGCAATGGCAATGGTAATGGTTAATGACAACAGCAACGGAAATGGCAATGACAACGGAAATGGTAATGACAACGGCAACGGAAATGGCAATGAAAAATGGAACACCAACTTCGGCCAACAAAGTGGAACTGCCGGAAAACCCTAAGATAAGAAATAAATACAGAAATTGGACAAGAAATAATTATTTTTTATAATAAATACTACTTCTAAATACACGCCTTTTTATTTATTTGAAAGCAGAAAAAAGTAGATTCTTCAGCTCTAGCACTAAGTAAATAATATCAAAATTGAACCTCATGGTTCCTTAGGTGTTCCTTAGATTTGTTTTTCAATCTAAGTATAGACACCTTATAAAAATTTTTCCTTACAAAAAAAAAAAAAACTTGTTGAAAACACTGACTGTACCTTGGAGCAATGTTTGCAGACGTGTGGCCGCTGGCCAGTGTGCGTGCGCATATGAGTCGTAACTGAGGAGGACTGGGCGAACCTGAAACAGCAATTTCAATAAGATATCGTTTTGAAAATACTTGACACAAAAGCACAAATCTTTTTTCTCTTTATCTGTTGAAGGTAAATGTTCCCAGAATAACTTAAACGCCAAACGATAAAGAACTGAAATGTAAAAGATAAAAGCTTGAAACAAAATCAACACTGCTACGTAGCACTATCTGTAAGTCGCCATGGTTTTTTTTTTTTCCGTTCCTATCTTCTTTCATCTTTATTTTTCTTTTCTTCCATTTTCTTCCTCTTTTCCATTCTTTTATTTTCTTTTCCTTTTTCTTTTCTTTTCATCCCTCTTGTTACCTTTTCGTTTTTGTCTTTTTAAAAAAAAATCCATTTATTTGTTTGTAAATTTATAACTGCATATTTATATACATCTAATCTATATCAATTTTTTTCTTTCTAATTAATGTATTTTTGGGGGTTTGCAATGTGTATTTTATTCTATGTAGCTTAAGAACAAGAATACAGTGCTGCTGTAAATACAGGAGAAAAATCTCTGTAGAATAGTGTTTGGACTAAGAAGAAACTAAGTCGAATAAGATAAAAGAAATGGAAAAAGAATAAAAAAAAGAGTATTACCGTCGGTCACATACGGTGCACTGAAAGGGTTTCTCGCCCGAGTGGACACGAAGATGGGCTGTAAGATTAGCGTCTTGAGAGAAGGCTTTTAGACAGATGTTGCATTGATATGGCTTCTCGCCGTTATGAATGCGCATGTGCATCTTAAGAGTTGAGGGTCGGGCATATATCTTGTTACAGACTTGGCATCTATTCTTCTGTTTGCAAGAATCTTAAGAGTCGAAAACAAGATTCTGTTAGTAACATAGCAGCAGCGTAGGAGATCAAGGAGATGCCGAATAATCGGTTCCTGCATAGTTTTGAGGTGAGTGATCTAAAGAGATACGTACATCTGATAAATGCCTCTCCTAAGTTTAAACTGGAGGTGGGTATACAGACATCTGTTGTGCCCAGAGTTGTTTATCCTATTTGCTTTATAAAACTCAATAATTTCTTTTCCAAAAATGGGGGAAAAATCAACTCTTGGACGTAGATATGTTTAATAATCGCCGTAAGTATAGTAAGAAATTAACGTTTCAGCCGTTCTAGCCCTGGGTTAAAACTGTTAAATTGTCGATTAATTCACGTAATTTATCAACTGGCGAAAGACACTTCAATGACTTTTAGAAACTATTTAAAATGATTTCGACATTGCCAAAATATATTTTTGTTTTAATCAGTGCAAAGGTGATATGCGATTTTTCTTTGATGCTCCTTTTTAAGTCTTTAACGTAGGCAAAACAGCTAAGACAGCTGTTCTAAAAAATATTTTGGCTGAGTAACAAAAATTGCTATGAGTTTATCATCTTGCGGTCTAAGATAGGGTAAAAAAGTTTTTGTTATTTTCGGGTTATAGAGTTGGAATTTAGGGAGAACGTCACAAATCAAAGTAGAAGTTACTTTTCAAGAGCAAGACCCAAATTTAGTTCAGAATTGCGAGAAAAGGGAATAGAAAAGAGCAATTGAGGAGCGTCCAGCAACAAATAGCCCAACGGAAAGCTAGTTAGATTTGCTTATTTTGTCTATCAAACAGAAAATAAGAATATTATATAAAGAGAGTGTTGGACAACCACGGTATCAAAGTGACTTTTAAACCCTACAAAACAATTAGCCAGTTTTTTACAAAGCCGAAAGACAAAATGGGCAGAGAAGAAATTCGAGATCTCGTGTATGACATTCCCTGCGCAGTCTGTAGCAAGAATTACGTCGGAGAAACACAAAGAAAATTTAAAACTAGAAAAGGCGAGCATCAAAAGGCCGTCGCACGGCTACAAAAAAAAATCAGCACTTGCGGACCACGTTACAAAAACAAATCACGATATTGCGTGGGATAAGGCCACTATTCTTAGAACTAACAATAACTGGAGACAAAGGAAAATTCTCGAGGCCTGGGAAATTAATTGTGCAAAAGACCCCCTCAACCGAGACGATGGAGCACTACTCCCCAAGGAGTATTTGCATTTGAATATTGCAGAAAAGAAAAAATGACACTAACTTTAGAATTTTAATTAGCGTTTTAGTTTATATCTTGGCTTTCGTGTAAAAAAAATTTTTATCTTTCACTTCCCCTGATGAAGGTTGTTGAATACAACCGAAACGTCGGAAAACATTTTTATTGAACATGTTTCATATTTTAAACACCAGAGTAACATATATATATATATTTTTTTTATTTACCAATGTATCCACCTGGTGACAAACCCAGTTTTAAAAAAATATTATATATTTTGCATTATAGTGTACCAACTAGATGTCCTATTTTTAATTTAAATTAATTCATTTCATCTAACTACGGGTTTGTGTGTCACAAGTAAAACAGCAAAAAGCAAAAACCACCCGAACTCAACTCCACGGTCTGGCCAGAACCTGCACGCATGCGCACAACATGCTTTTCGCTTTTTACTTTGTGTGTCACGCCTCTAGCAGAAAAGAAGGTCATACAAATATTTATTTCTCAGTCGGCAGAGCCGGGGATCAAACCCCGGATGTTGTCGTTGGTAGGCAGAGATCTTACCAACTGCTCCGACCACGCCTCTGTAATAGATGAAAAAGCTCATTAAACAAGCATTTTACCTGCTGAATCTGGGTTCTTGTCTCTGCCAGAAAGGGCAAAATTCTTCCCAGAATCCTCCGCATTGACACCCAGTTCTACCTCACTGCCAATGAGGTCGCGACCATGCTCAAATGGTAGCTGATTCATATAAGTGGGTGCATAACCTTTCCCCTGGAACATTAATGTCGAGTACGGGTTTCTCTGCAAGATATCATTGTTACGATCGGGCCAGATCGGAGTTTCCATTAACCCGTTGGTTAAATGTGCTGACCTGTTAATTGGAGCGTGTTTGAGTGACATAAGGATACCAGCCGCTTGGTACCAGGCTTCTGAAACACCACCATTTATACCCGCGCTAGAACTGCAGAAGGTGAGATTGAGATCAGTCAATAAAACCTTGGAGACAGAGCCAGTCATGACTCAGTGGCGGCGGTAGAGGTAGGATGGGGGGAAGAGGTGGAGGGGGGGGGGGAAGGGCAGCAAAGGGGCCGGCCGCCCCCCTAAGAAATACTTTTGGGGGGCGACGCTTCTCCCAAAAGAGATCTTGCCGTCGAGTATTTGTGAATGCATCATTATTGAGGTATTCATAAAATCGCAAGGAAAAACGATGAAGTTTATAAGAACTTTGCTTTAAAATTGCAACATTTTGAATTAGAATTTTGAATTTGTTCTGTTTTATTCTAAAGAAATGTACTCTCACGAAGACAAAAAATTCACTTTTACGTTGAATGGACCGGACTCCCTACCCCCCATCAAATATTTGCTGCCGCCGCGTCTGCATGTTTGATAGTTCATAAAGAACAGTAAAATTGTTATGATTGTAGCGGATGGGACTGTAATGATAATCTAGTTCAAGAAATGGCTACACAAGCACGCTATATAGCGTATAATTCCTAATATTCCTGCGCGTTTTCGAACGAAAAGGACAATATCTATATGTTCATTAGAAAAACAATCTTTAACTCAAGAATCGTACCTCGTACCGTTTACAAGTGTTTAGGATAATCTAAAAGAAAAATAACGCAACCGATTTGCTTAGGATGTAAAGGACGTTCAAAAATAATGGTTAAACATTTACTAAAATAGCTGCGCGTTTGTTTGACGTCCATTCCGATACCGAAACACAATGGCTCCAAATAACAGTGTGAAAGAATTAATTAATTTGTAATCTTGGTGCTTTTGTTCCTAATTACATTAACAAAAAAGTTAGTATGTCTAATTATAAAAATCGTTTATATTTTACGTTTCTAAAATCTTCCTCAATCAATTTTTTTTTCAATAATTTTAGTTGCTCTGAAAAAAGGCCTAGCGCTTGCACTAAGTCCTAAGTTCCACAAGAAGAAGAAAGAAAAACAAGAAGAAGAAGAAGAAGAAGAAGAAGAAGAAGAAGAAGGAGAAAGAAAAAGAAAAAGAAGAAGAAGAAGAAGGAGAAAGAAAAAGAAAAAGAAGAAGAAGAAGAAGAAGAAGGAGAAGGAGAAGGAGAAGAAGAAGAAGAAGAAGAAGAAGAAGAAGAAGAAGTAGAAGAGGAGGAAGGAAAAGGAAAAAATACCAAATTACTATCAAAACTTTTTTCTACTGTTCAAGCATAAATCAGCGGGACGATCTTTAATTTTTATGTATTATAGTATTATGAAAACCTATGTTAAATGCGTTGTGGTAACATTATTTGTAATCATTGAATTTCGTCTTTTAAAACCAAATAAGAAATATGTTAAAACCAAGTTTACGATAGAATAAAACAACATTTTTGGCTCTATAACGGATTTTCAATTTTTCCTTAAATTCCTTACGTGAAAGAAACTGGTTTTAAGCGAGTGTCTAAAAGATAAAGAGAACGCAGAACGTGGAGGGTGAAAAAAAAAACCTTTCTGTTTGTTTCTTGATTCAAATCCGGCGTTTTAATCTTTTCATTCTGCGCAATGAAAACGACAAAGCGATCTTTTTTCTTCTTCTATTTTACATTAGTACTTCTTTCTGACGAAAACGTTAACGGTTTTACTTATGTTTGAATAGAGAATACGAGCAAAAGTTTAAAACATTATAGAACTTTTTTCTTTACCTTGCTATATTTTGTGTGTTTGTGCTCAAAGAATTTGGCCATTGCTGGGTCATATTCCCAAAGGGAACCATATTCAAGAAACTGAAGAAATTCGTTGAAGTTGCAACATGCTGCAGTGTTTCATCGTTCGCCGTAGTATATATCGGTGAATATGATTCCTGCTGCCAAATTTTTGGCACTGTGACTGAATTTTCGTTGTCCATGTAAAAAATTACAGTTAAATTTCTTGTATCAGAGTATCAGCTGTAACCGCTATCGGAGTGAAGTAAAACTAATTTCTCGGTATATTTTTACTTATTTTAAGGTAGTGCCAAACCCATCATTAGTATTCTTTTTCGTTTGCCGTTTACGACCGGCGATTGGTTGCGGAGAGATGAAAGTTATACAAAGTTACCTCCTAATGTTTATCAGAAGCAATAATTTTTGTATCAGAATCTAAAAAGGACTGCCAATAGACTTTAATATTTGATTTGTATTAGTTTCCTTTCGATGCAAGCAAGTAACTACAAGAATAACGAATTTCTTCCTCAAAATTGGTTGTTGTTTTTCGATCTGATGACGTTAGAAGATGGTGTTGTTTTTGTTGCCATGAGACCAACTATATAACAATGTTGTTTCATTGCCATTTTTGGTCAACGAACTTCACCAATCAACAAAAAAATAATAACGGTTTGACCGATGGAAGTGCTAAAGGTTAAATGAAGGTTAAATGAATGATTAAAGGGTGTCCTAAGGGGGAAAAGGGAAGGAATAGGGAAGACGGGGGGGGGGGGAGGGATAGGGGAGGGGGTGTTTATTGGTTGGAGAAAACAAAGCAGCAGGGGGTGGTGCTAAGTCAGTTTCTCTAAAAGATTGAATGGCCTTATCTAACCAAGAAGAACAATTATTTTCTCAGATGATCTTTTTGATACATATAAAAAATGAAAAGTCAACACGACGTATTAGATTTTGAAGACTAAACTATACTTCAGCTGGCCGAACCAGCCTTCTTCAGGTTTATTTATTAATTATTATTAATTGTTTGACTGGGCTAGATAAAAACGGAACAAATTTAATAGGTTAATTCTGTCAAAAATTTCATCTACATTTCTTCTGCGCAATCTTCAGAATTATATTTGGAGAGGACCGCGAGATTTCGTTCTTAGTCCGTGGCCAACCAATAAAAGCTGTTGGGGAAATATTTGAAAATTGCCATGTTCTCTCAAGTGTTCCAAGTTTGCTCACTGTTGGAAACATTGCTGCGGAAATAAATTCCATCGCCCTTTAGGTAAGGATTTCTTTTTCTTTATTCCTGTGTTAAGGCTGATTTCCATTCAGTGCTTTTTGTCGAGCGCGCGACTTTTTGCGATCGATTTTCTGACTGGGCATGCGCA
>JAOEHV020030896.1:0-17902 GCA_025447995.2 Isaurus tuberculatus | reverse complement strand
TGATGTTCTTACCACAGTTTGACGTCATCTATGATCTATTACTGAACAGACGCACAAAAACATGGAATCTATTTGTTAAATAGATAAGCGCATTATAAATAACGATTACAAAGGCTGTAAAATGATTGACATTAAAGGAAAAGAAAAGTTATCTTTACTAGGGAGCAAGTAAGACGGGAGAAGGAACGCATAGGTGGAAAGAAAATAAGAGGGAAAAGAAACACTGTGAAATTTGTATTTTATCAGCAAGTGAGGAAAATGTCAGAAAATTAAACACACTTGTTCTATCAGTGACCTGATAGAAAGAAAGGACGACTTGAGATCGAACATCTTTTGTCGAATCAATGCCCTGATAGAAAGTAAGGAAAGAAAACACGAGATGGATTAGTTTTGTGGAATCAGTGACCTGAGAGGAAGCAAGGAAGGAAGACAGAAGATGGGACAAACTATGGGCAATTAGTGACCTGATAAAAATAGGGAAAGACGATATGAAATGGAACATCTTATGTGGAATCAGTAACGTGATAGGAAGTTTGGAAGGAAGACACGAGATGGAATATCAATAAGGAATTAGTGACTTGATTGGAAGCAACTTAGGAAGGAAGATATAAGCTGGAACATCCTTTGCAGAATCAGTAACCTGATATGACGCAAGGAAGGAAGACACGAGATGGAACATCCTTTGTGGAATCAGTGACCTGATACGAAGCAAGGAAGGAAGACACCAGATGGAATATTCTTTGTGGAATCAGTGACCTGATACGAAGCAAGGAAGGAAGGCACGAGATGGAACACACTTCGTGGAATTAAAGACTTCTGGAAATCAGGTTGGGCAACAAAAGAAAAAAAGGCAGATAATAAAAGTAATGACCTTTAATGAAGCAAAGATGAAACATTCTTTGCGAAAGTAGCAATTCTGTTTGGAAACAAGAACAATCGAAGGAAAGAATAATAAAGAACTTCGGTATCATTTTAATTCATAGTCAATTTAATATGTGCATGTTTAACTTGATTCACTACAACTCCTAAAACTCTTTCTAATATTGTGTTTATGTATCACAGTAGTACATAATTTACCTCTACAAGTTCTACCGTTGGCACTGAGCAAATATCCAGTCTTACATGTGCAGTAGTAACTTCCAGGTGTGTTCACACAATTCTGGCTACAGTGATGGTATTCCCTGGGTTGGTTACACTCGTTTATATCTAAACGTTGAACATAACGCCAATTCAAAAGTGTCAGTTTCTATTATACATACAGGTAGAAAAATCGCTGTTAAAAGCAACCCTAACCCTTTGACATTTAAAATGCAATAATATTCCATACCTTTTCCTGCCTTTCTTAAATTTCCCACCTCCATCCCTCTGTCGTACGCTCAAAAGCTTCAAAAGCTTGATCTAGACAGGGTTAAATCAAAAGCCATACCCTGACAATATACTCATACTTACCTATACACGACCTCCTGTCGGGTCCAAGAGTCCATCCCTTACGACAGTCGCAGTAATAGCTTCCCACTGTATCTCGACATAATTGCTCACACTGATGTGTTTTCGATGCACATTCATCCACATCTACAAATTAAAACTTTATATGCGTTATTGAACAAGCGTGAGGTCAAGATGGCTGGATATTGGCCAAGTTCTTTTTTTGCGTTATTATGGTCGACGTTTTGGTCGCTACAAATTTTTGGCCATCGAATAAATCACTCTCCGTAGGTTATAAAAAACATGATTGCTTTATTTTATTTATACGATAGCAGAAAATACAACTTTGTAACAAAATATGTATACTAAGTCTTACTTTCGCATCTTTTCGAGATTTCATTCTTTTCAAACCCTTTACGGCAACGGCATCTGAAGCTTCCAGGAGTGTTGATACAGGTCCCTTGACAACCTCCATTGTTCTGCTGGCACTCGTCGATATCTTAAAACGCAAGAAAATGATTTTGTAAAATCTAGTCATGCATTGTAAATACTCAGTTTTGTTTTCACCTTTACTGTTACCTTTATCTACCTTTACACTCACTCCCACTCTAACCTTCACTTTCATCTTTACATTATTTATTCTCACCTTTCTCTTTACCGCTTTAACTTTTTTTATACTTTCAGATTCACCTATACATTTACCTTCACATTTACTTTCTTCTTTACCTTCACCTTTACCTTTATCTCCACCTTTACTTTCACCAATAGCACAGAAAATAAAATGAAAGGCGTGACACAGCGTCTTGTTTACCATAAAACCAAATAAAAAGCGAATTTCCATTCTTTCCTCTTTACTTTTCTCTCTACCTATGAACTCGTCTCTACTTCTTGTGTTAACACTTCCTTTTATCCCTATTATCATTTCTCAATTGACTTTTACCTCTAAAATGTGCGCATAAAATTTGCCTTGTAATCAGTTATTTCTAAAAAGTATCGACGGGTACGCTGGACATAGATGATTGCCAAATCGAATGTCCATGGTTAACTTTCCGAATTCCAACGGTCTTATCCGCTAATCTATTCTTATCATGCGATCAATATGAGTGTTGACGAAGTACTCGAGTGTTTCAATAAGACATTTGGATGATGAAGAAGCTTAAGAAAGTAATGATGAGGGCAAGTTCATTTATACCCAGCGTTGCGATTAGAAGATAACAAAGTATGTGGAGCTAATGTACCACTTCAAAGGTTCTTTAGGTTTTATTTCATCCCTTACCACTGCAAGAATCCTCGTCAAAGTCAAGTTGGTAACCAGAGTTACATGAACACTTTCGGCCATCACTTGTGGGAGTACAAACATGACTGCAACCACCATTATTTCGGACACATCCCCGTCTAAGATCTGATAGATAGACAGTCATTAACATGATTTATTATACGGCTAGATTGTTGCCTGCAATCTGATTGGCTGCTGGGAGGGCGAGATCTCCCTGTAATGACCGGTCATTATGAGATTTTTTTTCTATTTTTTTCCTTTTTTGAAGAAATAATTTTTGCCTGTTTTTCGTGACGACTTCCAATTCGGCTGAGTGAACATCGTTTGAAATGAGTGAGCGCGCGAAAGTGCGGATATGGTGCTTTTTTTTTTTTCGTTTTCTTCCTAAAATGGACTAAAGGTCATATAATAAATAACTTATTTTAAACCTCGTCCATTCGATCATTACTCGCTATCGCTCGGTCATTACAGCAAGGCCTCGGTATGAGATTTCCCTGTAATGACTCACTCTCGGTTAATAAGTAGTATATCTTAATTCAACGAGAGAAGAAGCTTCAGAAAGACAAAAGTCAAATGTTAAATATTATTCTTTGGGTAGCGATGAAAGTAACGTCTCATGACGGATTAAGTTTAGTCCCAACTAACGGGTTTAAAACTAAAATATTACTTGCTACCACGAAGTACTTTGCGCTTCACACCTGATTTAATCGACTGACCTTTTCGAGCGTCGACTCTTCGTTAGAGCTACGAAAACTTTCTACTCTAGTTACAGCAATGATTAAACATTTCAACCTCTAAAGTTTTTTAAATCACGTGCTTTACCTACTCGCTGGCGCACCTGAACAGTTTTTGTAAAAACAAAAGTTTTCAACAAGTATTACCTGGCGTTTCAGCGGCGTATCTGGCCACAAAACCGGTAGAACTTATCGTGTGATCTGCAACAAACTTGACCATCAACTCATTCGAGGAGGAGGTGATAGTAGGAGGTGTACTGTTACCACAGAAACGTCCTAATGAAAGCGATTCTTGGTTCCGTCCATCAAACACTTCAACAAAGTCATACGTGCATTCACTGTTTTCTGTGAATTTTAAATAAAAAGTTACGACGTGTAATTTAGAAAACTCAGTGCTGAAGATTTGATGATCATCACCACTGGTAGTACAAGGAGCTAATCTTTCGAGTGCAAGCCCTTATTTAGCGGAAAATAGCTGTAGTTGTTCTGAGCAAGCTAGCGTTTGAAACAAATATTTTCTGAAATCCTTTTCTAGTAAACTACTATGGACCTTTTAGGTCAGTGGAGAGGGGAAGATGGGGGAGAGGGGGAGGGTGCGCCCACTCAGTATGTTTTCCCCCATGCCAACGGGCCAGATTTTGCCCCATGTAACAGAATCCGGAATCCAGATTTGATTTGGAATCCAGAATCCAAATTGGTCAGAATCCGGAATCCAGTGATTTACTCTTGGAATCCGGAATCCAAGTAGTCGGATTCCGAAATCCAGAGGGTCGGAATCCGCGGAATCCAGAACCTCTGTGGATTCTGTGACATGGGGCGACAGATTACTTCATCAATAACCGTATATGGATACTCTTTCATGCAATTCCTGTAAAGCTTCATAAATGAGTACTTTTTAGAAAGCTTTTTGGTTTTCTTACCTTCGGGAATTTCCAGGTCAAAGTGAGTAAAGTCCAACCTAATAACAAAACCGTGTGGTACAAACATATGATAAACGCATTCAAATGGTGCTGGATGTTGTCCAGGATGGTTGGGAGACTCAAACCGACCTGATAAAGTTGTGTACACTTTGCGACATCCTGCAATTTTGACAGAGTAAGGTATAGTTGTTTTATTAGAAAGCTATGCATAAATAAAACTATATATCAATCCTTTTACGAGCCGAGTGGTTCATGAAGGTAATACTTATTTCCGGTGTTATGGTGAAATTTTGTGCTGAGATCGTACTTTGGCTACACTGCGCATGCTCTAATTGAATAGCGTCAGGGATAGCAGTTTTGCATTGCTTGGATTTCCATCATTAACACTTTCAATTTTTAGGGTTGTGAGTTTAACATCTCTCGAAGTTTAAGTTATGGTTGGGTAAGGATTATTTAACAATTATTCCATTCGCGCTTGTTGGATATGAGATGGTAAATAGCTATAAATCATCTCATATCCAACAAGCGCAAATGGAATAATTGTTTTATTAAATTTCATGAGCTTTCCGAACCGTTCGATACTTGAAAATGACAGCCAAATTTTATTCAGTTCCATTCCAAGGCAAGCGGCTTTACCGAACAAAAATTACAATCAACTAAATTTCAAGGAAAATCGGTCAAATGAAGGAGATACAACAACCTTTGTGAGAAAATTTAAAAAGAATTCAAGTTATCGAGAAAGGTAGTTATTATTCACTTGAACATGGCAGTTGTAAAAGTACTGCGAAAAACTTTGATCGCCATGTGACACGGATCCGGACGTTGTACTAAAATTCTTCTCAACAAGAATTCTTCAATCAGTTGTGGCCAAAAACTTACTTCCACAAGAACTTGCAAGCCATTTTGAAATTTTTAAAGGTAAAGCTATTGTTTTGTTACGTAATGTTCATCAGTGCTTGAAATACAACTTTTTTTAAAATTTTGTTTGAAAACTTCAGATACGTACCATTAAATAACTTCATACCAACATTTGTTGCTTTCTTCGTTGTCGCTGGTACAGAATTATCTAAAAGGCTTTCTATTTATTTATTGGAAAACTCTTAAAATCTACTTGGTAACGCCGTTTTCTCAGCGGGAACTTTCGCCTCCCGTACAAATTTTCCAGCTCGGCAGTCTTTTTCTATATATGGTCATTCGGTATATGAGCTGATAACCGAGATTAAGTGAACCAATCAGAACGCTAGAAACGCAATATTCGAGTTGGAAAATTTAGCAAAGTTGTTATATTCCTGTGTTAATGTTTTAACAAGTCAAGCTATAACATGCATGGTAGTCAAAGTGCAATCTCAGCACGATGAAAGCAGAAAGTACCTGTTATCCTGTAGTGGAGCTTGAAACCTTTTTTTCCAACAGAGAAATCGCTGTGAAATCGTACCAACATTTTATCTCCTGCGGTACGATACAAGGAAGGCAACTTGTTGCCACACAATTTTGCAATCCGATTGTGGCGGCGTTGTTTTTCACCATCATATATTTCCACCGAATCAAAGCTGCAGCTGTGACTTGGTTCCACCTGAAATTCGACGAAAAAAATTAAAGCAGGCCATAAAACGGTTTCTAAAACTGAGAGCTACCTTCAGTTGGTAAAACGTATAGCGTCATAACTGGTGATAGTATACAGCTGGTAACTGAGATCTCTGACTTCCACTGAGCCACAAGGTCCCCTTCAAAACCCAGCTTAATCGCGATTTGGTACACAGATGTGATCCTACTTTCCATGCTAAGTATCAATAATACAATAAAAATAATAGCATGCATGCCTGAAAGCACTCTGAGCAGTTTTGTCTAATAAGCTCTCGTCAACAGGTCATAAGGAATGATGATCATGAATTAAACGACTAATTATTATGATGATTGCCATTAATGGTAAAACCGATGGTAAAGATAATAACATTAATTATGCTGTTGACAATGATACTGATTGATTGAGTGATAATTTTGACAAAGGTGCACAATGATGATGACGACGAAGACGATGATGATGGTGATGATGATGATGACAACGAAGACGATGATGATGGTAATGATGATGATGACGACGAAGACGATGATGATGATGATGATGATGACGAAAACGATGATGATGATCACTTTATTTACCTCGCGATTTATTTAGCTATAAGACCAAAGTCCATACTACTAAGAGGGGACTTGGAGTAAAGGCAAATTTTGTTAAGAAAGAAAAACTTGTCTGCCCGAATAAAACCGACCTGAGTTAGATTGAGATCAGCCAAATCTCAGCACACAAGCGACACTGAGGTTTCCAAAGGTTGCTGTCACGAGTTTTAAGCACTCGAACATACTGGCTGTATCGTTGTTAGTATAATGGAGTACTTACATCAAAGGACGTAAACGTAACAGTAATACGTGATCCTTTTCTACCAACAATTTTCCATACGCACTCCGCTTTGTTGGGGTAGTTTAAAGGATGACGAGGGCTTTTTATCTCTCCAACCGGATTGGAGAGTACGCCACCACAGGAAACTAGATGATAAAATCACAACAGATCATTAAACAATTACTAGATGAAACTGAGCACGGTATGAACAATTTTGCAGATTGAGGAGGTCCGAGGTATACAAATTCTCTCAAATCGTACGTCCTATTGTATACTATTTTTATAACTAGAACATGTAAACAATATCAAACGTTGAGAAAGGTTGAAGACCTTTTATTTCGTACACTGCAGAAAATCATGTTCAAATAATGTTATTTTTTTTACTAGTGTTCGTCCGCAAACGTACATCGAGTGTTATATCATCAAACGACCTGACACTTTATGGAATGACTGTCGCCTGGGATGGGGTGACATAATACGTGACAGGATTTGAATTATAAATCATTTATACAAACAAAACAGCAACAAGGAATCCGCCTCACATAATTAGTTGCTCATTTCCTTTGCACGTGTCAAAGAATGAGATAAAGTGATCATATTTGAAAGGCTCTTTAGAACTAGAAGTTTCTGAATGAATACATTTGCTTGAACCATTTCATATTCTAAACGCACGTAAAACTGATAAACCGGAGAGAGCAATAATAACATGTTTTGTCCTTAATGCCCTTAATGAAGAAAAATCAGCGCTTTTTCAAGCACTGAAAAAGGAAAGTGATTACACGTTACGATTTCTTTCAGTCGAATATCACTTACAAAATGGTCGGTCAATGTAATGTTGGTCAAACGCAAGGGGTTGAATCAAATACGTTTTACCATTTTATTTAAAACATTGTCATAAAAATAACTGTAAAAGCTCTTTAAGTGCCTTGATAGCAACTTCTTCATATTATACTTGACGATAAATACCGAAAAACGCTCAGTTATCTTAATGTTTCAAGTTTTTAAATACCAGAGAACAATTAAAAAATCTTCTATTGCGTTTTTAAAAGCATCTGCTCACCTCTTGATTGTGTCACCGCTGTTTTGAGAAATTGTACCAGCACAGCACAAATCCATAATCTATAAGATAACAGCTTTGATTTCTTAGGGAAAACTTGATTCGATTCTAAGACTTAAAACTTTGTCCGTTTGCTGTCTTACCTACTGTATAAGCACTCAGTTCATAAAGGTAATCGTTTTTTATTGTTCAATTAGTTACAGAGAAAGCGAAGTAAAAAATGTTATTAAATGCTTACCGAAAGCGTGAATCAATCATTTCTGTATCAAGCTGATCTGATATGATATCAATCCGTTGTCTGAGTTTAACTTATTCTTCCCAACAGAAATAAGGAATCGCGTCAATCAACTGCGAGGCTAAAGCTTTCGAAATGTCAGCGTTTTTGTTTTGTCCTTGGGAGCGTTAGCTTGTTTCCTGTGAAATGTCACTCCTTGGAAGCAATTCAGGTGACAGCCCACTCGTCTTTCAAAACGAAAAAAAAATTCTTTGTTCAAGACTGACCGAAGACCAACTTAAAATATTATTTTAATATAAGATATTTTGTTATTATTTTCAGAGCAAAGATATTGTAATTTTTCTGTCCTTTACTTTTTGAAAAATATTTTTAGAAGGCATAATTAAGAAGTTTTGCTTGAAAAGAGATGTTACAGAACGGATATATACAGGAAACCGCATAATCGTGCTAAATTTTAGCAAATGCGGAAGGCATAAAAGATAATTATGCCAAAAACTTTTTAAAGAGCACCGCCTTTTTCAAACCGGAGTTCTGCACGCTTCCGGAGCAAAGAGCACTGAAAACAGTCTTTTTTCTTAACCCGATAACCCGAAAAAAAATCAACATTGTTCGGCGAAGTTCTGAGCGAATAGTTGGGATTAAAAGTGTGGACTTCCCTACAGACTATTAATTTCGTTTTTCTCATAGTTGGTTCTAACGAGAAAACATACTTCTTACACCGTTCATACGCACGAAAAAGCGGAATATTATATAGACGCCCTGCGTCTAATCTAATATTGTTGGTGCTGGAACAAGAGAACGACTAAATTTTGTTTTTAAATTTAAGTTAAGTTGAAACAAATCATTTTAAAATTCTTTTTAACATAAGAAACAGTAAAGGTGTAATTTTAAGGGGATGTGGCTGGAATGCCTAATCACAAGTTTTGTTAGCACAGGCAGGCTAATGTCAAACACTCACACTTTGGTGGCGGGCACTTTTTCCTTAAATCTACCACAGATGAAAGTGAGCCTGATGTTAACAGTCAACATCATCATACATATATATGATTAACTGAGTTGAAAAGCTCATTTATGGAAAATGTAACACGATGTTGACTTTGACGTTTATATTATGAGTTTCGTGTCAAGCTTCCTTCCCAGGATCTAGGACGGACCGCCATCTTTGAATAAATAAGAACTGTCTTGGCTATCGTAAAATTGTAAAAATATATAATTGCTATATTATGTATAGTCTTTGATGTGCTTCTTCCTCTAATTTTCTTTATCTACTCCCAGCTCCTTTTTTTTAACCCTTGAAATATTTGCGTTCGACCACGAAGGAGAACGCCAACCTCGTTCCCAGAGAGAGACCCTGGGAACGAGGTTGGGAGAACTCTTGACGTCACGGCTAGATGCTGTGCTTTTTTGAGAATTTTTGTGTAACATTTGCCTCGTTTTCGTGTATATGGTATTTGCCTCGATCAGTAACGTTTTTTGTACGTCGGTGTTGAGCGAGTGAAGGTTTGTTGATTTGTGTTTAAAACTGTTGCGCAGAAATATGAGTGGAGATATTTATCATAACATCAGGAGGTTGATATGCAGTGATATATTTTCTAGGGAAAAAAACGCTGTTTTTCGTGTCGGATTCGATGGTGAGCTTCGAGCAAGATTTTGCCTGTCGCTCGTCGAACGCATTCACGTCATTCACTATAATCTTTGGTTATTATGGCTATTACTAGTATACTTTCATTATTTCGGTCCCAGTTCCCGTTCTCCTTTAACTAGGTAACCAAGCTCTAACGGCGTTGGCGGTAACTTGAATCGTTTGTGTGTTGTAGAAACTTTGTGGCATTAACTTATTCGAAATAGTACAATATTCAAGGCGATGAAGATAGAGGAAGTCAAAAGTACAACTAAGACGCAGAGAATAGCAACACATAGTCACATTAAGGGGTTAGGGCTTGATGAAAATGGATTCGCACATCAAATGGCGTCTGGGCTTGTGGGACAAGAGACTGCACGTGAAGTGAGTAATATTCCTGGTTTCACTGCATTTTAACATAATATTGAGTCTTCAGACACACATAAATGGCACGTAAAGATGTTAAAGAAAAGCAGTCACTGTTTTTCTGTATCTTGATTGATTTTAGTCAGGTAATACATGGCAATATAGTAGTTTTTTACTCGTGCATCATAGCTAATAAAATTGATCTTATCTTCTATCTTCATGATTTACTGATTATTTGCATCTCACCTCCTAATGGCAATTCTAGGCTCGTGAAATCCATACAGCTAAGGAATTAAAATGTTCAACCTTCGTTTTCAGTTGGATTTCCACCTGCATATAACAAAACTGCCATTTTATTAAATTAGGACTGAAGAAAACTAAATTTTTGTAATGTCGCTACTGTCTTTATTGGTTGTTAAAGTAATTTGAATTGTCATTTTGCGTGCAGGCTTCCGGTGTTGTTGTGGAACTTATCAAGAGTAAAAAAATGGCTGGGAGAGCAATATTACTAGCAGGACCTCCAGGAACTGGCAAGGTACTGTTCAAGTGTTCAAAACTTTGCTTCCGATGTTCTAGTTTCATATAGTTGTCTTATCTTTTTTAACCTCTGATCCTGAAAGTTTTTAACAATATATTGTGCATTAGTCACAGCACTGTGCTTAAAGTAACATTTTGAGGTAGTGACCCATCAGACCAGTAAAATTCGAAATTTACGTGCTCAATAAGAAACTGTACTGACGGTGACCCAACTTGGTTTCATTTGTTTTTTATAGTTGTCTGTGAGAGAAATTTCTTTGGCATGCTGTTTTTGTTTTTCACTATCCATGATTGATTCACAGAGCTACAAACTTACTTTCAAAAAAGTTTCCTGACCCCATCAGGCAACTTACTTTCAAAAGTCACTGGTTTGTTCTTGCCTAAAAGGACAAAAAATGCCTTGGGGCAGATTGGGCCAAGTGCTGTTAATGTCAAGTCCTGCAGCAATTTAAAACCATGATATCTTATTATTCTAGACTGCCCTAGCACTAGCAATAGCCCAGGAACTTGGACCTAAGGTACCTTTCTGTCCCATGGTTGGTAGTGAGGTGTATTCAACAGAGATTAAAAAGACAGAAGTACTGATGGAAAATTTTCGAAGAGCCATTGGTAAGTGTAGGATTTGTTTAATATGTTTCATAAATTTTAATGTGAATTTTACAAAAACGGGCTGTGGGCTTTAAGTTTTGAAGTTTGTCATTAGAGTTTATGGTTAAAGTTAAAGAACACACAGGAAACTAAGAATGTACACATTCAATATTTACTTGTAGTGTTTGTGACTAATATTTCTGCCCTTCAGCCACAAAGTCCTTGGTTAGAACCCAGTTTTTTCAAAATTTGAACATGTTTTTTGTTAGGTTGATAAAATGAGACTAACTTCTGCTGGTAATAAACTGTGATGGATAAGTGTCCGTTCTCAGGGGCCATGAAGCTTGGTGAAAGGGGGGCAGTTACAACCCCACCTATTTTTCCTGGCTTAAATTCCTTAAATAGAAAAGAGAGCACTCCTTTAAAATATTGTTCAGTTTACCATTTGATTCAAAAAGAAAACATTCAGTGTGTGTTTTGCTTTATGCTTAAGTTGACATAAAGAAAATCAGAAAATTTTCTGCCCTTCCCTGCTTCAGAAAACTTGAATTTGCCTCTGTACTCTAAAGTCTGCTCCCCCCCCCCTGTCTCAGGCGGAGTAAAAGACTCTAAACTGCTTAAAACAGAATAGAGACAAAAGATAAGCCTGGCATCAATGAACCTGAAGCTTGAAAAATGATTTATCTAGCCGCACCATTGCATTTTGAAGGATTTCTAGAGAAGTAAGAGAAATGTAAAGTAACTGACAAACAATGTACATCATGAAGCATGGAACTTTTATCTGACTCAAACTGTGAAAATCTCCATTCTCTCCTCTAAATCAAGGATTGAGGATAAAGGAAACAAAAGAAGTGTATGAAGGAGAGGTGAGTCGGTTAAGGCCCTGGTCAAACGGACTCGCAAGTAGTCGCAAGTAGCCACAAGTTGAACTTGCGTAGAGACTTGCATTGGGTGGCCAAACGGACTCGCAAGTTCCCTCGCAAGTACACGCAAGTCACAAAAAAAAACCATTTCATTGGCTTATAAGTTGCTATAACAACGAATTGACGTCAACCAACTTGCGTTGACTTGGGTTGGGTGGCCAAACGGTGAAAAACTTGCGTCGACTTGTGGGAAAATTTGATCTCGACCAAAGTGAGCGCAAGTCATCGCAAGTCAACGCAAGAGCACCCACGGCCTGGCCAAACGAAGTCACAAGTAGGCACAAGTTGTAAACTTGCGTCTACATGCGACTCCATTTGACAAGGGCTTAAGGTGCAGTTGAAAAACTTGGAGTTATATGTTTTGACTTTATTTTATACCAAGAAAACTCTGTATTCAATTTAGAACTTTCAATTGGTTTTCATGTGCTTTTGCCCTAAGCTAAAACTTGGACTATAAAATTAATGCAAATCAAAAATTTTAGATAAAAATATCAAGTCCAGTCACAATATTAGTCAGAGTTTGAGTGAAAAGTAAATAAATATTGTGATCATCTGTGACAAAAAACAAACCAAGGCTGACCTTCACAAGCCTACTTGTCAACATGTTAACTAAACAGCCACCAAAGAAATTAGTTAACACAATTGATGAATAAAGGGGGGAAAACATTTAAATTTCCATGGGAAACCAAAAAATTTAAACCTACTTGAACTTTGGATAACCTTCACCAAAACACAGAAATTCAGACAAGTGCTGATACGCTTCACCAATTAAATGTTTAGTCAGTCATGAGTTCACATAATAAATTTTTCTCCAAATGAAAAAGCAAAATTATAAATGAAATTGATTTGTATGGAATTAAAATTTCCCTCTGCACTAAATGTTAGTCAGCACAGAAATCAAGATCAAAATAAATTATGATGTTACGTTAATTTATAAATTTCTGTATCACTGTTTCTTTGTTATGCACAGTATAATTAGTACTACGTATTGTTTGCCTTTGTTTTTGCAATGGTTATTGTGTACCACGTGTTTTAAAAGTTTGCAACATTTTCATATTGAAAATTAATGAATTTCTATTTTTTATAACTTATTATTTCAGAGAGTTGACAGTGATTTAAAAAAAACAAATACTAACAGTAAAAAAAACTTGAGTGAAAAGTTGCTTTGATTTTCATTTGAAAATTTCATGACTTTGAATTATCAGTCTGCAAGATAACTCATAAAAGAAAATTCAATTCTCATTCAAAATGTAAGAAAATTTTGTTTGTGACATTAAACCTGAGTTGATTCTAACTGTCTGGTATTTGTTTAATGTATTAAGAATCTGATACTGGATTATAAATGAGTGTTTAATGTTTTTTAAGGTGACAGAGTTGACTCCATGTGAGACAGAAAATCCAATGGGAGGTGGGTACTAAAACCATTCAATTTAGTTGCAACAGAGGCTGCTGCCTCATTTCACTGGCTTTTGGCATTTTTTGAAACCAACTTGTAGTTGTTAAATAATTTTTAAATACTCTACAACAGTGAACTGTCTTGTATAACACTGTAGGTAAAAAAAAGCTATTAATTTTTTTTCCTATAATGGAAAATGTCATGATTTTACTTGCAGTTTGATTATTAAACTTCCTGGCTAGATTATTCTATGTTCAATTTTCTTTGTGACATTTTAAATAGTATGTATTAATGAGAAGCAATAACTTGCTTGAATTTATGCAGCTGGAGTGAGTAATTTATTTACAAATTAAAATCAAGGAAACTCGTCACTTCTTTTGATTTTTGTTTTGAAGCAAAACTGTGTTTTGAGTTTTAATTAATTAATATTAAATAAATCAATTTTTGAACATTGAAAAAACAATGTATCTTTTAACTTAAACAACTCTTGATTACCCTTCTTCAAAGCAACTGACAAATTTTCAAACACAGTCAACTGTTTAATATAAAAAATCTTTAGCTGAAGAAAAGTTTCATTTTGTTTATTGATAATTTTACTTGTTGTTTACCAACTGCATGAGAATGATGAATATATTTTCAGGTTATGGAAAAACTGTTAGCCATGTTGTCATTGGATTGAAAACTGCAAAGGGAACAAAACAGCTCAAGGTACAATGGGTTCTTATGTGAAACTACTCAATCTCAAATTAATTTTAAGTAAAAGTGAAGCATTTTGCTTGTGGGATGTGGCTTAAATAATAAGTGCAAGACAGGTGCAGTTATTGTAGTATATAATTTATGTACTTAGTATCAAACTTATATCCACTAATATGGACACTGAGGCCACGATGGTAGTGGAAATTACCCCTAAATCTACCGTAAATAATATTATAGTGAGTCTGTTATTAGTAGCTATTGATAGCTATTTCAGCCTTTTTGGGCCTCGTCAGCATGGCATAACTAACAATCAGGCTCAGATTCCCACACAAGATACTAAGTAAAAGTGAAGTGTTTTGAAATTCAATCTCAACTTTAGATTAAGTTTTTAAACTTTGTGTTCTACTTTTTTATAGCTTGATCCTTCAATCTATGAAAGTTTACAGAAAGAAAAAGTTGAAGTTGGAGATGTAATCTACATTGAAGCTAATAGTGGAGCAGTAAAGGTTTGGAGGAATTTTTATTTTTCATTTATGATAACTAAATTAAGCAGTTAAGCTAAGCAATTGTAAAATGTAAATTAATTTAAAAGTTGTATAAAACAGTAACATTTTTATAATTATTTGCCACACAAATACATACATTTACATTTTCTTGTTAGAAATTGTTTTTTGATGAGGCAAAGGAAGCCCACAGGAAACCGAGAGGCTTATACGGATGTGGGCTCCCTTAAAAATAAAGATTAAGTTTATCTTTGGTTATTAAATTTTTTACCTCGAATATTGCTTTACTAGCATTTTGATTGGTTCACTCAATCTAAATATAATATAAAATAGTCTCAGTTAATTTAGAAGTAAATTGTAAACAATGTTAGATTGTTAAAATGGAAAATAGCAGCTAATCTGAAAGATATCATAATTTTTTTCCCACTATAATTTTGTTTTGTTTTATTTGTAGCGCCAAGGTCGCTCTGATACATTTGCAACCGAGTTTGACCTTGAAGCTGAAGAGTATGTACCACTACCTAAGGGAGATGTTCACAAGAAGAAAGAGATTGTCCAGGATGTCACTCTTCATGATTTAGATGTTGCTAATGCACGGCCACAGGTTCACAGTTGTATTATTATTATTATTATTAATAATATCATTCAATTGTATTTTAAATTCCTTGTAGTACAAAAAACAACTTGTTATACTGCCATTCAGTATGATGATAATTAGAATCATGACGTGTTTGTTGATTGTTAGACAATAGACATAGCTATGTAGTAGTTAAAACTGTGCCAAAATAATGACCAAAAAACTGACTGTGAAATTTGATATAGTTTTAGGGCTTTTGTAAGCCATTTTCAAAGTAATTACACTACAGTAATGTGGCTCGATAGAAATTGGAGTTTAAACAAATATCTTTAATTATTAATGGTAGATTAATTATGGAGTGATCTGTTTTTATTTGTTTAAATTAGTAAATAAATGAATAGTGTTATAAATTATTTTGTCTCGCAATAGGGTGGCCAAGATATTCTTTCAATGATGGGGCAGTTGATGAAACCAAAGAAAACAGAAATTACAGGTCTTAATAATTAATTTAACTAAATTATTTACTGTAAATATTGTACATGTTGATGGTTTTTTTATCTTGTTACTTTTTGATTTTTGTTCAGTCTGGTGCTAAGAAGTTTTCTTCCGTTTTTCAGATAAATTGAGAAAAGAAATAAACAAGGTTAGTGTATTTAAACAGAACCAGTTCTTTTCGAAAATTTCACATCTTAATGGAACCAGTTTATGTTCATAGAAAGGAATATTACACTCATTTTCCTGGGAGAAAAACTTACTTTAATCTATCGCCTTCAGGTGCTTCATCCACTGAGTTAAAGGAACTCTTATGTGGAGCATCAAATTTAACTTGTTTTAGTAGATTGAACTCCTTGACCTAGACTGATGCAGTGGTAGCATGTAAAACTATGATATTTTAAAAATTAGTGTTAATGGTTGATCCTCAGCCTACCATATGTAAAAGTTGCATAAAAATTAAGTTACAATAAATTTGATTCTTAGTGAATATATAAAAAAAACTTTTGTTGTTTTTCAGCAAGAGGGTAAAGCATATTTAATCAACTCCTGGTTAAAATGTTTGATCATTGCTGTCATTAGAGTAGGAAGCTGATGTTTTGATGGTTAGCCCCTCAATTTGTGCGTTAGCCAATCTGTTGCCCTGATGAGGATAACACTTAAAATGTTGACTTCCTTTCACTCACAGTAATGAGTAAAAATTTTAACCAAGATTAAAACTAGCAAGTAAATTTGATTTATGGATGGTTAATGTTGCCTTATTGAAAACAAGTCAGTAAATAAATAAATAAAATAAATCAGCCTTGCTAATCGCCCTCCTTGCAGTCAAGGACTGAATTACAAGGATGTGGCTCAACGAGGTTGGACCGCAAGCATTTTAAAGGCGCACTCATTACTCACAGACAATGGGTTACAGACACATACGCAGCCACTTTATGGCCCTTCTGCCCTTCTGCAACCTCGGAGCAGGGCACCACAGCCAGATTGAATAAGCTGGGAATTGATTTTTGCTGAGGGAGGAAAACCGGAGTACCCGGAGAAAAACCCTCGGAGTCAGATTGAGATTGACAAATCTCAGCCCACATGCTGAGCCTGGGATTCGAACCCAGGTCATAGAGGTGGGAGGCGCGAGTGATGACTGCTACGCCAACGTGACTCCCCTATGAGTTATAACCCCAGTGAGTTATAACTTACAGTTTTGCACAGTTGCACTAAAATAGTATTTGTCGAGTCTATAATCTTGCTTTATTTAAAATCATTTTCTCATAAGCCATTACTTATTCTTTCAACAGGTGGTAAACAAGTACATTGACCAGGGTATTGCTGAACTCGTTCCTGGTGTATTGTTTGTTGATGAGGCAAGTCTTTAGTCTATTATTTGAACACTTTTGTGGGATGTTTTCAAGGTAAAGTACTTGATATTATGATGTATCTATATTTGTAGATCGCATTGAAGTCTCTTTACTAGCAGGATTGGCATTCAGTAACAAACGATATCAGATGTTCATCCATGCCTGAGAGGATAACATGAAGCATATCTGTAGAGAGCTTTACTTTCTAGGTTTAAGAAGAAAAAAAAATATGATAGAAAAAAAACTATGATAACTTTTGCTGTCAAGGCAGCATAGAATGATGGAACAGTTATAATGTAAGTACAAAAAAAGTAATTGACATCACTTATATAGGTTCACATGCTAGATATTGAGTGCTTCACTTACCTTCATCGTGCATTGGAGTCCACCATCTCACCTATTGTGATCTTTGCAACCAATCGTGGAAGCTGTACTATAAGGTAAGAAGTTCAACACTATTCGCCCTTTTAGAGAGTCTTTATTTAGAGACAATCTCGGCAATAGCTTCAATGGTTTATTGTTTGTTCCAAAAGCAAAACATTAGAATATTTAGTATATTTATCCATAGATCTATCCAACTGTTTTTTTTATTGCGATTTAATTTAAAAGATGCAAACTAACCAAAGGGAAAGCGATTTAAAATCTACTGTGAGTCAAACATTTCTCTCTTTTGTGTTTTTGATCAATATGACAATAAGTTTTTGCTAGATCGACCACGATCTTTTATGTCAGCCCCTCACCCACCCCCTAAAACATTTTAACGTAAGGTCCGTCATGGTGTTCATTGGGTCACAACGTCCGCCCCC
>JAOEHV020030895.1:0-32465 GCA_025447995.2 Isaurus tuberculatus | reverse complement strand
AGCCTCAGGCTTTTTTTCCTTCTTCAGAGAATGACGTAATTGCTTGCATCTCATTCTATCACTGAAAAACATGGCGAAAGGTGGTGGATCGTCAGATTGCCAGTTCGAATTTTTGCCGGCTACTTCATTTACTGAGGAGAATTATTCCGATTGGATGTCGAATCTAACAAATGAAAAACAATTATGCCCACTAAAAGATTTAGTCATTCCTGGTTCTCATGACTCGGGAACCTTTTTCCTTGATCAAACCGCCGAAATCGCTCCAAACAATTCAAATATGATTCACAATTTAGCAAGTGTTTTTGGTAATCTAGCTAAAAATGCCGTTTATAACTGGTCCGTAACTCAGAATCTCAATATTTACGAACAATTGGTGGCAGGAGTTCGTTATCTTGATCTACGAACTGCCCTTCGTCCTCAAAATAACGAGTTGAGAATTGTTCATGGCTTGTATGGCTGCGCCATAGAAGAGGTTTTACAAGATGTTAAATTTTTCGTTAACGAACATCCTAAGGAAATTGTAATATTAGATTTTTGTCAATTCTATAGTATGGATGATGAAGCTCATCATAGACTTGCCGATAGCCTCCTTGGGATGTTTGGAGAAACTCTTCGGAGTCCGGGAAATGACGGAGCAAAAGTCACTCTGCAAGAACTCTGGGCAAACGAGGAAAATATTATCATATTATATAACAATTCTGACGTCGTTAACAGTTACCCATGCTTCTGGCCATCTCATTTAATCAGCTCTCCGTGGGCAAACACTGCAGACAGAAAGGTTTTGTTGGAATTTTTGAATGAAAAGTGCACTAAAACAAACATGACGAAGGATTGCTTTCATGTTGCTCAGGCTATTGTTACACCTCAAACCTCAACTTTCCTGCAAAATCTGACCGGTACATTGAAGGATGCTTGTGCAGCGAGATGTACTTGTCACGTTAGCAGCTGGCTGAAAGTTATTGCACAAAGTCCAAGCCATAAATTCAACATAATTATTGCTGATTTTGTTGAATGTGGTGATTTCATCCCCACAGTAATTAGTCTTAATTACTATAGCTACTAATTTTATTGTATCAATTTTGAAAAAATGTGATCTGGGGAACTTGATAGGTACCCGATAGCACGATTTCAGCATAAATCCATCTCTTTTTAGTCTGACATGTAGTTGATATTTGACTTGCTTTGGGAGACAGTGTCCATTCACACCAGTGTTTTTGAGGGATTAGGGGTGGAATATCTTTGCAGTTTTTCCCTTTCGTTTTCCATTGGTGTATAGTTAACAAATAGATTCCATGTTAGCATGCGTCTGTTCAGTAATAGATCACAGAATGACGTCAAACTGTGGTAAGAACAAAAAAGTGGCACACGTGGCGTTAGCCGAGTGTGTCACTGATGTTTTTACCACAGTTTGACATCATTCTGTGATCTATTACTGAACAGATGCACAAAAACATGGAATCTATTTGTTTTATATAATAAAAAAACAAACTTTATTCCCGTGAAGTCATATCGTGCGTCTGTACTCTAATAGAACGTAGGTGAGAACCAATCAAAACGCGAGAATAACTTGGCTTATTATATAATGGTAATTAATGCACTTATGCAACTATTATTTCCAGTTGTAATTGGCAAAAGTAATAAACTGTAATCCAACAATATAAAACTCTGTATTTAAAGAGAAAACATTTTTTCATTCTGCTCAGTTTTTAAAAGCTCTTTTGCAAGTGTGCAACATCTAGAAGTATGTGACTGTTTTATTGTATTTGGAAAGTAAAATAGAAATAGAAAGAATGCATGTATGCTGTAATGCCAGGTTTGCAACTAGTTCATAAGTTTGCTATGAGACTAGATTTTGACAATCCTTCTGCTCTTAGATTTACTGCTAGTTTCTAATATTGTAACAAAGTTTTTTCAGTCATAAGATTCCAGAAATGAAGTTGCTAGTCTTCTAAAATAATGCAGATAAAATAAATAAAAAAGGTAAATAAATTTCTCATTTTCCTAAGCTTTGTTGCCTTTTTAATTTTTAGTCTTTTCTTAAAGATGCCTTGAGTGCCAATAAATGTCCTTGATTTAAAAAAAAATCAAACAAACTGTATTGAACAGTATGTTAAAGGTGGATGGGGTAATTAATTCTGAGAAAAACTCGTATCTAAACGGGAAAAGGACGAGGGTTGACCTGTATGAAAAATTCAAAACAGTAAAACTTTTTCAACGTCTTCTTTCAGGAAACCTATCAAAATGTAATTTCAAAACAGAATTATTGGTACATTTATTATGAAAATGATGTTACTATTTGTTAAAAAACATAATTGTGGTTTAACGAATTCTGATTGGTTAAAGTAAAAAATACATTTGATTGGCTGTGCTGAGTGACGTTTTTCCCCAGTCTATTATCGTCCACCATTGCATTCTACGTAAAACCGGAAATAAAAGGTTGTGATGCATAATGGCAGCCGAAGCATCGGGCAGTGGGCGAAATTCATGGTCTTGTCACTCAATTAGTTTAGGTATCACGACCCGATACGCCTCTAGTTGGAAAACATGGGAAGGAATAAGAGAATTAGTACAAAACTGGCACGACGGTCTTTTTTCTTGTTTGGAGAATGAAGAAAACTCGCAAACTGAAGATCGCTTTTCTTCGCGTTTAAAGATTTCTTTCAAACAGGACTATGATAGTTGTCAGAATGTGCACATTTACACGGCCTTTGCGAACCATGTAAAGCAAGAGGTTGATCAAACTCGAGAGCTCGGAAAAATACTATATTGTGAAAGTAATGGTCGGTTATTCCTGGTGAATCACAACACAACTCTCCGGCGAAAAATTCTGCTTCTCGGCTTTTCCCAGAAGGCAAATAACAAAGAAGTGATTGGCCAGTTTGGAGAAGGTCTTAAGGTTGGCACACTTGCGCTTATTAGGGAGGGCAGAGCAGTAACCATGGAAACCAGCAAAGACAGATGGAGATTTTGTCTTAATGTGGATGAGCTTTTTAACGAGGAAGTTTTGACAGTGTTTGTACAAAATAGAGACGAGGTTGATGAATATGAAATGATGAAATCTGGGATATTGGACCTAAATGATGATGATACTTGTGTGACAGTGGCCAGACTAACTTTGGAGGAGTGGACACTTTGTGTGAAGCGATTTTTGTTTCTTTCACCACCTTCTGAATTTGTAATGAGTGAACTTGGGACACTGCTTCTTGACGACCGACACAAGGGACAGTTGCATGTTAAAGGTGTATGGGTATCTGACTTATCCAAGGATGGGCTTTCAAGTGGGGTAGATTTCTTTCATTTAAGAATTGACAGAGATCGGCGAGCTGTAATTCACAGAAGTGATATTGACCATCAGGTTAGTGGTATGTGGGTTCGAGCCATTGAACAGCAACCGGAATTGATTGACAAATACTATCAGCTACTAGAACAAGGCCAATCTGCAGATGTCAAGCATGCTGCAACTTATCTTTCTTCCTCTCAGGTCCTGTCTCTTGTTGCAAATAGGTTTTTTGAGCTGCATGGAAGGAATGCTTATCCAGTCTCAAATTCAGCATCTTTTGACAAGTTGATGTCAATTAAAAATGAATTACAAATGAAGATCACTTTGTGTAATGAGTCACTTTTGAACATACTCCATAGCTCTGGTTTTTTTCAACCTTTAGATGAACTGCTAGCGAAGGGAAATAAAAAAGATACTTTGATTCCATTTGCCAGTCTTACAGATGAGGAAATCTGTGTCTTACAGCATTGTCGAAAGTTACTAGAAATTGTTTGGGCAAAGTTTAGTTTTGGATGCATATCCATAAGTAACGCCAAATCGACAGAGGTCATGGTTTTACACAAGAAATTTTACAAAGTACCAAGGTGTCTACTAGATGCTGAGTATGTGCATAATGAATTATTCAAGAACTGTAAAGACTCAAATAATTGCAATTGTAGTGCAGCATTTATCTGCCAAAGTATTTTGATGCTTGGTGACTTGGCCTCCGATACTGCAAAAAGTAAGTAGAATATAATTTACTTTTGTTTTTCTTCAAGAAAAGGTGAAAGGGAGTTGTCTAGAGAATAGAAATAGTTTAAGTACCATTGCAATTCCCCTCCTTCTCAAATGCTGGATTTAAACTCCACAGTTATCTTAATTTGTATATATTGTGCAAAAGTTGGCAGAAACGTCAAAAAAACCATAGTAGATAAAGATTTTTCTGCTAATCCAAATGTATTTGACAAAAGATGTAGGACATGAAAGCAAGTGCATAAAATTTTTAATTTACTCTTAATTATAATTATAGACTGAGGTTGTAAAGGTTATTCTTGATTATTTGCCACTTTCATTCAAGGGACTTTTAGATAACAACTAGATAGTGAAGGGAGTCATTAGATGGGCTTAATTTTGTCACAGCTGCACTCAGATTATGAATTTCTTAAATCAAAACTTATGGATTACTATAATGATGTTTATGATATTAGCTCCTTATTGAATTTATGCAAAAAATCGTATTAATTTAATTTACCTTAATATATATCTTTTTTAATTTAAAATAAATTATTTTACAAAATTATAATCATTTTGCAGCACCTTTTACTTGTTCTTAACAAACCTCTATAAAGTATGATATGATATATATAATCGTTGGTGGACTTCAACCCAAATCACAGCCAGAGGCTGAATTGCTTGGGTTTTACAAAAATTTTTTTTCCGGGACTTGAGGACAGTACTACATTTTACAGGCACAACTTTGCAGCTACATAGCTTACAACATTTATTTTTGAGGTAAATACCCCCTGCGAGCAAGGCCAGACCACAACACGGGGTCATAACCCTACTCTCATTGACAAGTATTATGTGAGATAAGGAGACTAGAGCATAATACATAGTGTGGTGAAAGAAAGGCTGCAAAAATGTTCAACCCTCATTGCAGAGGCCAGGAATTAAATCCAGGGATTGAATCCAGGAATTAAACTCGGAGATTGAACCTGGGACCTCCAGCTTAGCAGTCAGAGATCTTACCAACTGTGCCAAGGTCACGACGTACACAAAATTATTATCAATTTCACTATCTGACATTTCCTCTTTCTGTATTGATTTTAATTTCAAACATTACTTTCTTATACTATACATATTTAACTGTTTCCTAGCTGAAAGTGGTCATTACAGAAGTAACCTTGAGTTTGCTAAACTTATTGCAAGTTTATCTGCACAAGCATGTGGCCAAACAGTTCCATTCTGTAGAGATCTTCATATCCTAGGAAATTCAACCAGAGACAACAGTGGTCACCAGTTATGTAAAGAAAGGGAGCAAGTTCTGATGGTAAAAATTTATTAACTGTTCTCTTTTATTATTTAATAAAATGGTTAATTTATAAAATTTATGCTAATTTTAAAAATAACCTATATAATATGTATCAACAATAATTAAAAAAAAATAATTGTCATGCAGTTTTTAATGAAAGAAGGCTATATTATTAGCACATAATTTTTTGGCCCCTATCTAAATTCAATCATTCATGGCAAAAGGTTTAATTCTAATTTAATTGTATATAAAAGATGTCCTTCTCTTTCTAAGTTTTTCCTGATTCAGTGGCGGCAGCAGAGGGGGGGTGGCTGCCCCCCCCAAAGAATCATGTTGAAGTCCTTAATTATTTACGAATGTGATCCTTGTACCAAAATCTATGTCTCAAAATGCAGGAAATAGCATCTCAGAGGGGTTAAAAATTCAAAATTTCATGGGGGAGCTTGCCCCCGGACCCCCTAGCTTTCTTGCGCCTTCTGTGCCCAAAATCTTGCCCCCCCCCCCAATCAAAATTTTCTGCTGCTGCCTCTGTGATTGACTGATAAAGCCTTCTTGATTTTTTCCTTTTAAATTTATTTTGTTTTTTTTTGGTTTAGAAACAAAACGAGGACTTGCATCAAGATATGTCTGATTTCAGTCTGAAACATGTGAGAGAGTTAAAAGAGTTTGAGTCACAAATTACTCAAATGGAAAAAGAACTAACAAAGCAGCAAGTAAAGTTTGCTGATGTTGAGCAACAATTGAATACTGAGTGGCAAAAACTGCTGAATAAAGTAGAAAATAAAAATGTGATCCTGAAAAAAGACATTGTCGAGTTGAAGAGAGAAATTGTTCATCTTAACGAAAAACTAGAAAACTCTCAAGCAGACATTGCACAGAAGACTAAAGCTCACTCTTTGCAACTGAAGCTTCTTCAAGACAAGTGTCATGCCCAACAGCAGCACCTAGCTCGCAGGTTTCAACAACTTTCACTGTTTATTGATAACTCAGACTCTAACAACAGTGATCAGATCCGAATCCTTGCCACAAAGCTTATTTCAGAAGTAAGAGAAATGGATCAAAAGGATGTTTGTGTTGTTTGTGTGGCAGAAAAACCGAATTGTGTACTGCTGCCATGCAGACATCATGTCACATGCACAAATTGTGCAACTCGTGTTACTAACTGCCCATACTGTCGCACCTACATTCAAGAGAGAATCAGCACATTTGAATAACTAACTGGTCAACATGTATCTTCTCATTTACAAGCTGCCTTTTATAACAAGCCCCTTATCTCTTAAGCCAACAATTTAGATATTCAAATTTCAAACAACCATATCCCCCCATCTCTGTTAATTCTCCTACTCTGCCTTCCTACCTATGGGGTCTTTTTTAGTTATACTGTCAAAAACAATATCCCAAACTTGAACATCAGGTATCTAGGGATTTCTTTTTATCACTAAGCTCTGATTAGAAGATTGATCTTGACTTGTACATAGCACTATAAAGCTGTTTGGAAATGTTTGGAAATTCAAACTTGCAATGTGTTGCTAGCTGGTTGTCAACAAATATAATTATATAATTTGATTGATCAAAATAGTAAACAATTAGCCTGTGTACATGGGGGATGTACACAGGCTGTAAAGAATGTGTATAAATTATATTTTAAATTTTTTGTAAATGCTTTACAAAAGCCGATGAGGCTTACATCAAGATTACATTATAAGTACAAATTAAAGTAAATTAGATTTGCAAGTTAAGTTGAACTTTAAGTTTTGGAGGGTTTTTTTTGCCTACTTTTAAATGTTAATTACAGGCAGTAATATTTACATCAGCCCCCAGTTACCCCCCCTTCCCTTTACCCCTTGCCTCATAAATACACAAACTATAAAATGATCAGAAGATAAAATAACAGGTGTTGTACTGTATGTCAGTTTGCAGCAAAATATTTGTCAAGGCATCACTAATTTTATATGCCATTTAAATATAAAGTTTATTTACAGTTCTGACTGAGTGTATAGTGTTGAATGTACTGAGTGATGCATTAGGAATAAAATAATAACATAAGTATGCCTAGATGTAATTAATATAATTATTGTCATCATCTGGGTTTTTGTTGTCACTACCTCAGCCAATCCTGATGATGCAAAAAAATGCTTAAATTTTATACTGATATTTAAACATTGTTTCAAGTGCCTAAAATAATATTAATGTCAAACTTAAAGTATTTCAGTCTGAGGGAATCTCAAAACTTTGGCCATTTCGAGTTTGATTTTTTTCAAAATATGAAAGAACTGTTAATGTTCTTACTTATTTACATATGAAGTAAAAATTATGCATAATTCTGTTGGTTAGATAAAAAAATATCTATCTGCTGGCACAGTATGTGCAAGATTCTTCTAAGATGACCATTAAAATGACCAGCCTAATTCTAACTAATGATAGCATTATGGCAAGCCTTTTCTTCTAAATGAATATCTTTCATTTTAAATTCGATAAAAATGCGAAAGAAATAAACTAACTTGCACAATGTCTCAACTTCTGTGAATTACCTAAATTGACAAAGCAACTTTGGTCATTAAATTCACGTTTTCACATATTCATACATTTTCGGGCAAATCTTTGGGCTTGTTGTGCTTTGAGAACTGATTCAGGTACCTTACATCGTTCAAGGAGTTCTGCGCCAAAAAAATCTCCCTCCTGTCTTGGCATACCGTGAGAGCCATCCGGGAAAGTAATGAGGCCATGCCCCTCAACGAGGCCATTTTTAAACTGACCTTCGAATTTCATTCCATCACTGCGGGTGTACACACCATAACCTCCATATTTTCCACCGGTAAATTCTCCTTCATACACGTCGCCATTTGGAAATCTCAAAACACCATGCCCACAGCAAAATCCATTTTCGAATTTTCCAGTATAAACTGTACCGTCTGTCAGATTAAGCTTTCCGAACCCATGTTTTCGCCCGTCGGTATTCCATTCTCCGTCATACACATCACCTGAAGGGTATGTAAATTGTTGTCGTGCAACGATTCTGGAAGCAGATGACATTTTTAAGATATTTTGTTTCACTAGACACTATAAAAACCTGAGATTAAAAGTAAAAATATGCAACTTTGACAGGGATCGGTACTATTAATACTCTTCCGTATAGCGACACTCTGCGCTCAACCATCCGAAAAATACGCAATTGTTTTCCAATAAATTTTTAATTTTTGAGTCAAAATACTGCAATTGTTGAATAATTTACAGCAAATTTGCATTTTATCGCCGGGCGACCCTCGCTTGCACGCAAACAAATTCCAGAACTCCTTGCAAACCACCTCTGGTCAGCGGCAGTTGAGCGGTATTATGAAAAGTTTGAATAAATTCAAAAATTTTTCGAATGGCATAATATTTACTTTAAAAAAAGACATGTATGCAGTAAGTTAACTTATAAATCTGAAGAACTATTTATTTCACAACATTTTAAAGTTTAGGTCTTAAAGATAATTAGCTTTTGAGGTTCTAACTTTAACTGGAATGGATTTCAAATATTTGTTTATTTTGGCCAAGCAACTCAAGTTTTAGGTTGAAATTTTTACGGCATTGCCAACGGATTCATTTGATTCACCTGAGAAAAGAGTGAAACTGGGAAATGGGCTCGTACTGGAGTCGCGAGGACGAGGTCGGAACAACTAATAGTGAACAACAGCAGACGAACCATCAACACGGCCAACATTTAGTAATCAAAATTGAGAATCAAGATGTTGTAAGAAATGAAAGACACGATTCTCACTTCTCATCTCTCAAGTCAAATGTTCCCTTCTATATATATGGAAAAATAGACGTTAAGACAGCTCAAACTTTACCCCAGACGCTTCATTTTAAACCTGATGGCTTTGATGATGATGAAGCTGATGCTGATAAAACTGTGAAAAGCTTTTGTACAGGTGATAATCACTGATTAACCGATGTTAAAAATGCTGAAAGTAGTGGGTCTAAATAGCCAGTTAGCCGCATTTTGCACCATGTAACATCCTCGCTACAGGAATATTTTGGAAAGAAAACCACAAGCCAATCTAAAAGTTTTGAAATTGATAGTGCCAAAGATTTTGTTGATGACAGATTCATGTATTGGGCACTGTCAGCTTCTACACAAACTTACCACTGGGAAAAAGGAAGAAATAACAATAATAGTAATAATAATATTGATAAAGATATTAATAATAACAATAGCTGTATGACTAAAGGTCACATGTAAACTAAATTCAGAAGATAGCTGATATCTTGGCATAAAGGCTGATTTTCTTGAGGGAGAAAAGTGGTGAGCTTGAAAAAAAAGCTGTTTGAGATCTTATGAATTGATTAATGAGCCAAATGCACACACATAATCAGAATTTCATAGCAATGAAATATGCACAATGTTTGTAGATAGACAATTGTCTAGCGAAGCAAAAACCACTGATAGACCATAAATCTTTGTTTTTTATGTTTTTGATTTTTGAACATTATTTACATTCCACTTTGCCTCTTGAGCTTTGAGTTGATAGCTCATTTTGGCATTTCTGCTATGGAATAAATTGAATTTAAGTCCACTCTTCTTTACCGGAGGCCCCAATGCTAAAATTAATATACAGTCTTTTTTAACATGATTTTATTTAAAGGTTTTGAGATAGGCCAAAGATTAGTAAATGCTCTGGCTAAGTAACTTAGTCTATACTAAATCAGATCCAGTAATACATCTGCAGTGGTACTAAACATAAATTCTCTGTGCAAGTTGATTCTGCTTCAATGCTTGTCATCACGGCAATGTTTCCTCTCTTTCTATTTGCAATTTTATAATAATTGTAATTCTACTGAGCTTTAGAACTTCTCTTATTCCATCTAAAAACTTACCATCATGCAACAAGTCTTGTTCCAGTGCTCATCAATTTACTGTTAAAGTTCCTCATGGTCATGAAGAGCTATACAGAATCACTCTTTACTTCTGTTGTTGAATTTTTGTATCTTCCTGCTTTCTTTCTGAATATTTAGTACAAACTCTGTCTTCCAACTAATTTTCAGTTGCTTCTTTTCCAAAAGCTCCCTAGTCCCAGATGTCATCTCTTGACTTTGTAAAAAGGAGTTTTGTGGCATGCTGACTGTTGAGCTGTTTAAAAGTTCCAGAAAAGATCTCACACATGCTTACTAGAATCTATTAACAGTAGTTGGATACTTGTTTTAACTAGATTAAAGTATTAATAATATATTTTTTTCTTTCCAGAAGAAAGGCAGCTGATAACACTACCAGAAGTCTCTGGGGCAAAGATCTCACTTGTTCCAGTCACCAAAAAAGGTGGCTGTGCTTGGGAAGTGGACTTTGATGCAGTTTCACAGAAAAAAAGAAAGGGGAAGTCTAAACAGCTTGTTTTCAAGAAGAGACATCCAGCAAGGGAACTGATAGATACTGAGCAAGGTAAAAATGGTACACCAGTGATAGAGAGTCTGACGACTGATTACAACACAATGATCAGGGAACAGGAAGACATTTTAGGAAGAAAAGTGATGGACATCAGGCGATGGTAAGATTATTTTCAGTTAAATTTAATATTAGTGATAATTATAGTAACAGCTTACTGAAATTTATTTAATAAATGCTGCAGCACTTTTCCATTCAAATACAGTATGCAAGTCAAGACACATGAATTCTTTTGCAGGATTTGCATCAGTCGTCCTCAGTACAAAAGATCTTGTGGGATATCATCACTCGTTTCCTGTTGGAATTATTTATTCAGCACTATTGGAGTAGGAAGGTAGGAAGTGTTCACGTTGTAATATTATTTTTCTTGATGGGAATGGAAAAAATTATTGAGGCATTACCTCGTTTCTTTTCTTGCCAATTTATGGCCATAAAGACTAGAATACATTTTTTGTGGTCATAAAACTTGGTACTAACATTTATGTAAAAAGACTGTACCCGGTATTTTTTTAGAAGGATTTATTTTAGATGATTTTCGTATTCACAGAGCACAGGGTCACTAACCAAAGGACTTTTGTTTCATCTTAAAGTCAAAGGGCAATTAGTCAAGAAGAGGCAATGATAGTCCTGGGGTTCAAACCACCATTTGGAGAAATTCGATTCGGACCTTTCACAGGAAATGCCACCCTAATGAGGTAAATAATACAGACTTGATATTTTAAAGTTAGACCTGATGAGGTAACACTCACTCATCCTCTTCGTTCCTTGAGTGGAGCATAAGGCCATGCAATAACAATCGCCATTCATCACGGTCCAGTGCTTTCTGCTCAACTTCATTCCAGCTTGTCCATCCAAGATCTTTCCGTTCAGCCTCAATTGTTCTCCTCCATGTGATCTTTGGTCTGCCGCGTTTTCTCTTGTCATCAGGGGTCCATGTAAGCGCAACTCTGCAGTTGTTATCTTTCTCTCTCCTCAAAACATGACCGATCCACCTCCATCGTCTGACTTTCAAAGTTTCCGAGATGGGACCCACTCCAGCTCTTTCATAGAGTTCACGATTAGAGATGGTGTACAGCCAAAATATGCCAAGGATTCTTCTTAGGCATTTTCGATGGAACACATCCAGGTGCTCCATGTCTGTTGATGTAACCCTCCACATCTCAGCGCCATACAGGAGAATAGAGATCATGCAGCTCTTGAAGATTCTCAGCTTGGTGTGCTTGCTGTATGTCTTAGACTTCCAGATAGGATTTAGAGTGGCATATGCTCTTCTTGAGGTAACAATGGACCTGATAAAGTTTCGGTTGACACGATGAGGTAAGTAAAGACTTGATAAAGTAAGAGTAGATCTGATTAGGTAAGAATAGACTTGAAAAGGTAAGGGTAGATCTGATAAGTAATGGTTGATTTGATTAGAAAAATGTGGACTTTTAAAGATTAGGTTAGACTTGTAAGGTAGACCTTATAAGATAAGGATGGGCTTGAAGAGGTAAGGGTTAACCTGATAAGGAAAAGATAGCTTTATTAAGGTAAGGTTAGACCTGATAAAGAAAATGTTAATTTCATAAGGTAACGGTAGACATGATACAGGTAAGGAAATTACTTAAGACTTATAACTTGAATATAAAAATAGACCTGATAAGGTGAAAGCAGACTTTATAAGTTAAGGATGAGCTTGTTAAGGTAAAGTTTGACATGATGAGACAAACATAGATTTAATAAGGTCAGGGTGGACCTGATAAGGGAAGTATGGACCTGATTAGTGTAAAATGTTGACTTGATAGGGTCAGGGCAACACTTGATTAGGGTTGACTCACTGAAGTTTGGTTTTACTTTAAAATCATGAAATGGTGGAGTTGATTAGGAAAAAAAATCTTGACTTGATAAGTTAATTAGTTAAGGCCAGGATCATTGGAGCTGATGAGGAAAACATAGAGTTGATAAGTTAGTGGTCAGGTCAAGATTGATTGCATCTCCTCGATTTTAAGTTAATATTACATTTTTTAATTGCAGATGGTTCAAGCAGCTTTGTGAGTATTATGGTGTTCGTGGTAGGGCTTTTTACTTTTACAAACCACGTGGGCGAGCCCGCACCATCGGCGTTACTGGTGAAGAAGCTCTGATAAATCTCAAAAAAGGTTTAAGAGGTTCGGATACAGCATACATCTACCACTGCCACAATCATTACTTCTGCCCTATTGGATATGATGACACTCCTAAGAAATCTGTGGATGCCTACAGGTTCAATGTGTTCTTTTTTGTTTTTTCGGTGATATTGCCACGGGCCGTGCTTTCTTTACAAACGTTTATTTTTTTATTTCCGTATTTCACAGGGAAGAGCTTGATGAAGATGAAGTTGAAACTTGGATTTTAATTGGAGACACAAGCAGCAGGCATCCCAGTATCCATTGCAAACAGTAAGTATTTTTATTGTAAGAGAATATTTAACAATGAGAACTCGATGACGATAAGGTTACGAGTCAATAGCTGTTGATGGGGAAGATCGAATAGGTTATTTATTTAGCGTGCACCAACTAGGTCGACATACTGAAAAAAAATTTAAAAAAAAACGTTTATTTGGAAAAGAAAAAAGTGTTTTCCGTTACAAGAAACTCTATTGATCCTAAAAGATCAGACTTGATTTTTCTGAATTGAAACGAACGATGTACATCAAAAGCCTTTTTAAAAACTTCCAAGCCGTTCTCTGGTTAACGATCTTGTGGGGACTGATCGTTTATTACGTCGCAGGGGAGGGCGGTGGTTTTCCAAAAAATCTTAAATGTATGGAAATGTTACCCCTCTCAATAGATGTAAACGAAAAACAATACCCAAAAATGTACACCACCCCCTTGAAAATGCACTCTTTCGCCAAATTACTTTAATAATTTGTTTATATGCTTTCTATATAATTTTACAAATTATGTCAAACTTTAATATGAGTTTATGTGTAGTTGAATGTTGCCACAAGGTCCTGGGTTCGAATACCGGGCTGTGTTGGCGCGACTATCACGCAAAAAAATGGCTTGAGAGTCTAATATTAACCTGCAATGTGCCGTCAGTTGGCGTTTGAATCGCCTGTTATTAAATGTAGAACAAAAGGAAACGTCACTCAATTCTTGGAAAACACAAATCGAAGAAGAATGTACCCCCCTTCCTCTCGAGTATTGTAAATAAAAATGTACCCCCCTCTTTTAAGTGATTTTGAAAATTGTACCCCCTTCTAAAAATGCCCTTCCCCCCCCCCCCCCCCCTCCGCAACGTAATAAACGATTGGTCCCTTGAGTCCGCAGATTAAAAAGAAAGTTTATTGACCGGGTTGCGTTGTTGTATTAATATGTTTTTAATGACCACCACTGTTAACTTCCGCTGCTTTTATCGTAACCTAGCCAGGCTTTTCACTAAAACACAATCTAACCCATGATTATTTTGTCCCAAAGATGGAAGGATATTGACAAAGATCTGAACTGCGAGAATCCCTATCATCTGAACATTCGCCAGCTTCACAGAGGAGTGCAGCAGAGAAAAAGCAAGAAGACTGGGGGAAACTTGCATTGCATTATGGCTTTCGAACGAAGCGTGTGGCAGGGATGCACGCCAAGAATATCCCCAGAGGCCACAAATTGTCCTGTGACGTCACGTCAGGGATCTGATAACGAAAAAAGCCTATCTGAAGAAGACCAAGAGAGTGATATAAGTAATTTTTAAAAAGCTTGAGATTACAGGGCTCCAAAACAACAGGTGGTCATCTGACATTAGCCTACCAAAATTTGCTAGTCCCAACTGTGTTCGGACATTGGGTAATGAAATTTTTTTTAACATTAACGTATTAAAATTAGTATGACATGTGTCTTACCCGAAAGGTAGCACAATACATTTCGAAATGTAGCGAGAGGCTTCTTTTTATTTATATCTGTTTTGAATCATCACAGTAAAATTTCGCTATGACTAAGTTTGGTGTTCGCGTCTCAAGTTAAAATTGAGTAATTCATTACTTGATAAACTGAAAATTATGATGCAAAGTACAACCTTTTATTGGTGATCTCTGTCCAAGGTTTGCTTTGCCTAACAAAAACACCGTCTAAATGTCCTCAGTTCATGAGAAAGATGTGCTTGATTCATGGTTTTCTAAGTTTGGCCTAACCATGTCCAGTTTCGTTTCCTATGCAAATGTATTAGTATTTAGTTACCAACACCAATTAGTTCACTAGACCAACGGCATAGCGTACCTGTCCATCCATGGACAGTCCGGCCAAAAATGCCGCACAAAGTTTAACCCTCCCGATTAACAGCTAGAGATCTTACCGACTTAGCCGAACTAGCACAAAATGAAAAAAAAAAACTTATTTTCTTTTATTTTACGTGTTTCATTTATGGGTCTTTGAAACATCCTCAGCGATAGAAAATTTTAGACAATAAAAGTTTCACAGCAAAAGTCGTACCATGTTAGAAGAAAGTTTTAAAAGTTTTTATTAAGCTTCAACCGACAAAATTATGTAACTTCTAGCAAGCTTCACCTGATTGTAGCTATCAGTAAAGGAAAATAAAACCCATCTGTAAATTGTAAATGCAGGCGTAAAAGTTCTGACTATTTTGTTTTCATTTTTTCCGTTGTTTTCTTAATCCCCTCCAAAATGATAATAATAGAAAATGAAGTTTATGTTCTTGAGCGTAAACATGTTTTGGGCCCATCTCAGTGCTCATTTTAATTCTTCCCTGCGGCTCGGGCTAAAATGAGTTATGATTTATCCCACACGAGCACAAAGTCTGGTGTTTTGTAATAAGCCTTTCTATTCTACTTCATCCAACACATCGCAGTAAGCCAAAAGTAAAATGGATTTAGTTTAAACCTTCAAAAGCTAGGTCACATAATTGATGATGAGCACTTACTATTATAAAAGTACCGTTTTAGAGCTTTTTAGGAAAAAAAACAATATATCTCCAACGCTTTGGTCTAGACACTTAAGATACTTAAAAAATTATCTAAAACTACGTGCCAAAATCCATATCAAAAATATATCTAAATTCTTTAAACCGCCTTTAAAAATAGTATTTTACAGTAGTAACGTATATCACTTTAAATTGTCATATTGCACAACAGGCTCCGCGATACAGATGTGCACACAAATATACCAGTCTTGGTCGCAGAGCTTTAGACACATATATTAAAAAATCTACTATATTACAACGTCCTTTTAAAACAATTCTAAATTCGAAACCTTTGTAATTAATATATAATCTGGTAGTAACGTATATTGTTTTAGATAATCATGTTGGTGGATTGTTTTGTGTGTCAATAAGGTCTTAACTTTTTGAATATTGAGTGTAAGCTTCTGCAACAACCGTTTCATTTGTAGCTAATTCATTGAATATCCTTAAATCGAAAAACAATTACTGTCAGCAATTTAAATTCGGCCACCAACGTTGATGGACTGAAGCATCAACACGGTCATTTATGCACAATCTCCTTGACTAGAAATAATTTCTTTGTTTATTCAACCCCCACACTATGTGGCTGCGCATTGATCCTTGCATAATAGGCTCTGTGAAACATGTGTAAACACAAATATGCTGCTCTTAGCAAACGTCAGCTACCAATAATCTCGAGGTACGTCGACTCTTCTCGATTCGTGGAACAATCGTCGTTCGACGGATCACGCGACAAAATAGCGTAAACACGTCGCGAACGAGGATCGACAAATTCACTCATGTCCCCTTTCTGTAGCTCGTTAAGAGCTCCATCACTGAAAAGCCGGCCTGAAGATGCTCTTGGGTAGTTTTCCAGCGGCTCAGTATAACCATCGCTATCATCATCGGAATCCACATCCAGTCTCCCCGTCCGCGCGTACCACAAGTTGTCTTCCTCGCCATCCGGGCCTGCTGGAGCAGAGACTGAAACAGGGGGAAAATAAGTATAATGACTTCAAATATTTGAGGGCTGAAAGTGAATTATAACTTTACGTGTCTTCTGAAATCTTCAATTAGTAAATGAAATCTTTTGAATGGAATCCGTAAATGACAATTTAATGTTGAATTGTTTTGGTTATATATTACCGTAAGCAATGTAAAGAGCTCACGTTTTGAAAATTGTAGTCTTCATGGTAATAACTTTGATATAACGCTGGAAACGTCAGTTTCTTGCACTACTTACGGCGATGAGAAAAAAAACGTCAAGTCCGCGTTGTCTAAACTACGCGTGCTGATAGTCGCCGAAGGCTAACGGTCGTTGCTGTGTTGAAAGACTAACGCTCGAAACGTGAGCTTCCTAAATTGCTTAAATGGCAATGACTTACCATTTCAACCTAGGGCCATTAAGCCGTAGGTCTCCTAATTTGTGTCATCTTTCAATCAGGGAACTTAAAAGAACCCACCCATTTGTTGGTAACCGCATGGTTACGACCCAATGTTGTGGCTTGTTCTTGGTCGCAGGGGGCGTCCACTTTACACATTAACAGTCTTATTCAGCTAAGATTAAACTAGTTTCTTTTACAAGCCCAGTGGCCTGGGGAGCAGGCGCTTATCTCTCTTATCTCTTATCTTATTATTTTTCTACTACTAAGTAGATGCGTCTTTGCTTCCCCCACCCCTTCCTTTTGGATCGGTCACTAAAAAACAGAGTCACCTTTGCCAGTCGATGAAAGTTTCGGCAGCGCCGGGGATAGAAATTGGGATTTTTTTGGGTTGACGTCAGATATCTTATCAACTGAGCCAAGCGTTGTCTTAAGTCCCCCCCCCCCCCCCCAAAGTGTTGTAAAAAACCAAGCAATGCAGCCACTATTAAACAACTTGGGGTTTTAAAATCCACCAACCCAGAACTTTATTGTCCTCATTATATTCTTATTACCTAAGATATTCTTTTCATTACCTAATCCTTTTCATTATCGTTATCATTCTTTGTTATAACTTTGGAAAGATTAATGTGCCTTAAGGCCAAATCAAGTTGATTTGTTGGGGCACGGATTTTTTTCGAAATAATTTGGGTCAGTCGGTCGGAAAAAAAATGAAAATAATGAAAAAAAAATGTACTATTTACGCAGTTGATACGAAGGTATTTAGCTTCTAATTAATTTAAAGGTTTGCATATTGTGAGACAGAAATCGTCAAGCAAAACAATCAAAAACTGAAATTAAGATTGAACAATCACACTTGCTTTTTTTTTGCATTTCGGAAAAATGACGGTCGGTCGGATCCGTGCCCCAACAAATCAACTTGGTTTGGCCTAATTCTTGACTCAAAAAATTAAACAGCGTTACACGCCTGTCTTAAGAATCGTTTGAGAGTATTTCTTACTTTTTCTTTTGTTAAGGATTGGGACAGATTTCGTGAGTTTAAGGCCTTCATATACTCCACTTCGTGTTGGTGAGCCGTTCTTCTGAAAAACTGAAATGGTAATACAGAACTATTACATAGGCGTAGGAAACGGGGGGAAGGTGGGGCGCTTGCCCCACCACTTTGATCTTGGGTGGGGCACTTCCCCACCACTTTTTTTCCCCTGTTCAAATGGACCAATCAGAGCACCCCTTCCAAAACCCTCCCCCCACTCGGTCGCTCCGCTCCCTCGTCAATTCTGCCCCACCACTCTTATTTACCTTCCTGCGCCTATGTATTAAAAATGTTATGGATATTTATTCGTCTTGACTTACTCAAATCAAAAAACCATTTAACCAGAACTGCCGTGATAAAATAACAATTGCGTTTCCCTTGGCTTTCTAGCTAGGGGATGAAACATCTTTTTGCTTCTGCATAAACCAAGCAAGATGAACCGAACATTGCAATATCTCTATTTTAGGACCAGCTAACGGATCGTGCCTTCACTCGCGTTTTAATAAAAACACGTGACGACTGAAACAATTCGAATTGTGCATTATAATGGCCCATGGATCTGAACGTAATAACAACTGCCAGATGTTTTTAACATGCATCGTATGAGCTCCGTTTTTGCTATTTACCTGGTTTAGGAGCCACAGGAGGTGGAACATTTGAACTAAGATCGTTCAATGACAAAGGCCTGCCAATATTTTGGTCTGTTTTGTTATTAAACTTTCTTTGATCAAGCGGACTTGTTGATCTTGAACCAGACTCGTCCTGAGATTTTCTGTTCTTCTTTTCGATGACCGGAACATTGCAGTTCTTAATACGTGGTGAAACAGAATATAAGTAAGTCTCTAGCGGGGTGCCATCCTTGGCCAAACTTTTACTGTACTCTGGGTCCAAGCCTAGTTCGTTTGCCAAGTTGCTGACGATGGATCGGGTTTTACCGGCACCTAATCACAAAACATAATTAATGAACATTTTACTGAGTTGTTATACTCATCATCTTCATCATTATCATCACCATCACTTCCATCATCATCATCATCTTCTTCATCACTACCACCATAATCTTTATCATCATCATCATCACCAACACTTTCATTATCATCACCATCACGTCCATCGTCATCATCATCAAAATCATCTTTATCATCATCACCAACAATTTCATCATCGTCATCATCACCACCACTGTCATCATCATCACTTTAATACAGAAGTTGAAGAACAAGTACCTGGGAAAACTTTTGACTCTGACAACTGTGTTGGTGTATCTGGAATCTCTTCTGCAAGTTTTCTGTAAGCACTGCAAATGGATACTGTTTTCTGTGCAAAGGTTTCAAGACTACCAGAAATTTGTTGCAGGGCTTCTCTAAATCTAATTGCCTATATTTAACAAAGAAGATTTAAAAATTAAAAAATAGAGGTCCAAAGGCAGGCAGCTTTGGTTAACCTTATACTTAGTTTTGTAGACACTTTTATTTAAATTAAGATGCAGTAACAAGAGAAGACTTTAGGGAGGTAGCAGTGTGATTTGTACAGTTGGCAAGTTCTATGGTGTTTTACCCTCAAACACAGCTCTGCCAAGATTTGAGTATTTGTGTGATATTATCAAACTTGACTCAGCTTTCCATCGTTAAGATCTGATTAAACAAGTAACAGGTTCTCCTTGGAGAATTTGTGTGAGCTTAACTCAGTTGGTAAAATATCTGACTGCCAAGCAATTGGTCTTGGTTTGATCCTTGGTCTTGTCAAGGATGGGACATTTGAGTGGCCATCCTTTTGCAACACTGCCCAAGGATGGAAACATTAACCCATTGGTGCAAACCAGTATCCTAAATGTAAGGGGTAGACTAAAATAAAACCTCTGAAAGATTAGTGTCCAACCAGGGAAAGTCAAAGACTCTAATTTAATACAGAACCTGGATGTAAGCAGTGGGTCCAAAGATGGCTAAACTGTTTAATAAGTATTTTAGTTAGGGAGGAGCATTTGAGTTGGTGTTAATACCTTAAAAATCTCATGTTTGGTGACCTTCACTTCCAGATCAGCATGGGCTTGTTCTGCTTCAGCTAGAACCTGAAGCAAAGTTATACTTTTAATAATTATGTACCAAGTAATGTATACGTCAGAAATAACAAGGTTTTCCAACCACCAGCAAATGTTATGCAAAACAGCTGAAAGTACTGAATACATGTCTAGTTCATGAAATGAAAAACCATTTAAGTAATAAGTTGAGTATGTTTTGTCATCTAACCTTGCAATTTAACTTAAATTACTGTATTTATTCATCTATACTCCGAACAATTTTTGCACCAAATTAAACTAACAACTAGTGAAATCTCAAAATTGACATGGGTTTGGCTTATAGCCAAATACTACTGCCAAAAAGATTCTTGCTAGTGCTACAAGAGCTTCAATTAAACATTTATTCTGCAAAAACCAAACGGTTATCAACAGACACAAATTACGGTACTATGCATAAATAAATTACCAATATTATTGTTGGTCATAAACTTTTATTTAAGTGGTGGCTCCTAAAGGAGTCATTTTGATTTTGTGAAGTTTTCAGTTATCTTCTTCACTGTCGGTCTCAAACTCATCCTCTATTGCCATATTGTCAGCTAGTTCTGGCTGATCATCAGCGTAGATCTTGTCAACTTCTGTACCGTCAGGAGCGTTCGGCTTATGGCTGGATGCTTTTAATTTATTTTTCACTAGTTTGAACTAACAGGTTCCAATAGCCAAAAGTTTAGCGTCTCAGCTTATAGCCAGGATTGGCTTATAGACAAATAAATACCTACATACAAACCAAGTGCTGATTGGTTTCCCAACCCCTTAGCAACTTTTCCAAATATTTCTACTGCAGCAGCTGCATAAATCTTCATGCGTTACTTACTTGACCTATTTCTTCAACAAGATTGTCGTGAGACCTTGTACTTGAAATTCCACTCCTTCTCTTACTCTGATCAAGCTATTCAACAAAAAAGCAGAATATTTTCTTAAATACTCCCATCAACTATGAACAAGCAATGAAGCAACAGCTGTTGAAAGCATGTCAGTTTTCAAGCCTGGGGATTTCATAAACTGTCGGAAACCAGTTTTCGATTCCATGTATCAGATTCATGGGAAACTGTTGGAAACCACTTTTTGGTTCTCTAAATTCTGATCATGGGAACCTATATTTTACATAAAGAAGACTATAAAAAGTAGGGTTGGAATTTTATGATCAATACATTTCTAGTTTTAGTTTCCCCTGATCATTTAATCTCCTTAATTTCCCTCTCTGTACCTGCTACATTCATAAATATGTACCTGCTTTTGGAGTTTGTTCAGTTTAGCAGCACATGCCATCTCCTTCTTCCTCACGTCATCTAAAGCTCTTTCTTGTCGAAGCACTTCCTTGAATGCTCCTCTATAGCGAAGGAACTGAAATAACAGAAAGATAATTTTTCATTGAAAAAATTTGAAATTGGAAGTGCTTGTAGTATTATGGCACAAGGGAGGGAGGGGGGAGTCATTTATTAGAACCATATGATTACTCATTGTATGCTCCTGCAAACCAGACAAGGACTGACAATGAATCATAAATTAAACAGATGGCTATACTCTTTAATCCTTCATATGTATTGCTAAATTATTAATGATGTTCACACATAAAGAAAGCAAAAGTCTATCTATCTATGGGACATTATTAAATTTTCAACCTCTTTCCTTTTTAGCATTCTGATTGGTTCACTCAATCTTGGTTATCAGCTCATATGAATGAACATAATTTATATGGAACCTGACTGTGTAAAGTGTTGCCAAGCTGTAAAATTAGTGAATAAAATTTGGCTGTCATTTTCAAGTATCTAAGGGTTCGAAAAGCTCGTGAAATTTTATAGAACAATTAATATCCCATTCATGTTTGTTGGATATGAGTTTATTTATAGCCAACAAGGCACTACATGCCTCATTGGCTACTTACCATCTTATAAATCCAATACACACTCCTAGAATAATTGTTAATTATTTCACCCAGGAAATGGATAATTTTTGAAAAGCAAAGTAATGAAACAGAATTATTGAAAATGTATGATAATCAAAAATTTATGCAATATGTTTTTTTTTAATATTTTTCTTGGTTGTCAAAGTCGCGAGGGTTTATACCGATTTTTTTATCCTATACGGAAGTTTTACTAAGAAAAAAGTTGTATAAATAATGACTGAATACTTCAAATACCTCGTCATTTAAATCTTTCCACACACTTGTCCAGATGTTGGAAACCTCAAATACTTTGCTAAAAACATCTCGTAACGCCAAATTCTCTTCTTCTCTAGCCCATTTTAAAACACTTAGCGAGGCTGAAAAGGAAATTTTTTAAGCATATCTAAAAGTCTGTTCTACGTTTCTATTTATAGTTAATTTATCGAACAAAAGTATGATGTTGATTGCATCTACCCATGCACGCAAGTTCAATTTTTTTATTAAAGGATGTATATGCAACACCGTTTCAAGCGAATTAAATTAATATAGCGTGATACGAATAAGGCATTAGAGTTGTAAATAATCAATATCATAGTAAATATCTCTTTGAAGGAGCCATCTTCACGTCAAGATTGTTTAGTCCTTTGGCTGTCAGATACAGAGAACACTTCTCTTCTTTATATTGGACCCGGAGGTTAAAAACAATTTAATCATTTCGAATAAGTATACAAACAAATTAAATATGTAACAGGGTATTTGATGAATAGAATCATGTTGCACTTGAATTAAAAAAGTCATGACCTAGAATAAATCTGTTCGCTCAGTAATCTCACCGTTTGCTTGAGCGCTAACAGCTTTCTTCAAACTTTCACAGACAATTTTCTTGTCAAATATTACAAGTCCAAGAAATCGGTGATTATCACGTGAATTTATAGCTTTCTTTGCGGCACGTCGGATATTCTTTGCCATATCGTTACTGCAAATAAATTTAAAAACGCATTTCTCAGTGCTTCAGTTTGTGTCATGTGTCATGTGTTGCACTAGCGAAGCGATTGTTCATCACGCGGAAATACGTCACGGCAGGACTTCTCTGGGGTCCTGGGGGGTGCGAAAACAGACGCATATTTTTTTTTTAAAAAAGAAAGCCTTATCACCCTCTGAACAGTGTCTGTAATAAATATTTATATTTTGCTCAATGCGTGCTTGTCGGAGTAACTAAGGACACTAATTAAGACCACGTTGATAGCGCGCATTATTTTTGAAATCTACGTATCAAAAGAAAAGTGAGCCTAAACGTCCCAGCAATGAATGGATCCGATCGCTGTTTCAGATCCGATCGCAGTTTCGGGAAACCGCATGAGAAAATATAAAAAACAGTAAAGCGGAATGCTTGTATTATATGGTTTGAATAATAACCGCAAATCTAGCTATTATTTGCGTGTATCTAGTGTTTTCAGGCAATAATATGGATATTAAGACCACGTTTGTAGAGGGCATTATTCATTAAATCTACCATAAACAATCGTAACGAACAATATTAGATTTAAACGCGTAGAAAACTAGAATATTTGATGTGTTAAACTGATCTAAATCTAATGAACTCTCCCTCTATACACATCCGATTTCTTTTCGTAAACGCGTTCTATAGTCAAAAAGTTGAAGACGCTCATACAAGAGTACTAAAATGAATTTAAAATAGTTAAAAACAAGGTAAAATTAGTAAAATAGTTTTCCAAACGCCCTTGGGGAACAGGGCAAGTTCATATGATTGTACTTGTCTATTGGCGGAATTTTAAAGCCAGAGTCGATGAACATTCAGATCCAATAAACAATCTGAGCCTGCTCGGCACGTGAAAGAGAACCCCTCCCACGCATTTGAATGGACACTAACAATTGTCCAAAAGAATCACCGAAGCGTTGCACATTGCAGCTTATTTGAACTTGCCCCGTTCCCCCAAGGGCATCAGAATAACCAAATAAACCCTGCCAAAAGTGACTCTTAGACAGTTTTACCCTGAAGATGAACAATATTGTTCGAAAACGTTTGGAAAACTGTTTTACTAATTTATCTTGTTTTTAAAACAGGTGAATTATGACAAATAAAATGAATTTCTTTTACCATGCCGATGGCGTATAGCAAGTGTAAGCGTCTTGCCAGTTTAGTTATGTAAAATCTTTCATGTTGAGGAATTCAGAACATTTTGTTGATACACGTTTTAACGACGGTTTTTTAAAAAAATGTTAGTGATTTACACACTAACTCAGATTTCTTCCAAATATAAAATCGCGCATAATTTTATATTACTTTTGCCTTCGTCCTTCTCTAATATTTCAAACTTACCAATTCAAAAAGTTAAACCGACACTTGAAATGTTTCGCTACTAAGAATATTTGATCGCTGAGAATTACGAACCTTGATTACGACAAAAATGGCCAGAAAATAACGAAATACACCATAATTTTTTTACTTCCAATTTTAAAAACACAAGAAAAAGATAACTTGAAGTCTTCATATTGCGTTTTTGAATCAACGCAAGAATATAATTTTATAAATACAAGTAACAGTCTTAGAGTATGACGTTCAAGATTAAAATATTTTAAAGGTAAACAATACAGATTAATACCACACTATTTATATAAATATTATAACGTAAGGGAAACAATTGCATAAAACAGCACCTGTAAAAGAAACTGTTTATAAAACACTATCAGTTATCATTTAGTGTAAGTTAAATTCATTTTTTAAAGTTTTCTTAGGTTGTTTTTTTCAATTTGGAGGTAGAAAGTCCTTAAAAATGGATCTCTTGATGCATCTTGGTTCACATCCTGAAGTCCTATTTCTCTATAAACCTTGACGAGAATTGAGTCAAAGAGAGGATGAATCTTTACTGTGAAAGCAATTTTTAAAAAAACAAATATGTATGATTTGTCGGGAACAACAGGAACGAAGCTGATAGTTTGGTTCTTGGCCTTCTATATAGACTAAATTTGGATTAATACTTATAGCCAACGAAAAAAAAGCTTTTTTCTAAAACCACTCTTCTCGGTTTATGATGCAGCGGATAGATAGTCTACATTCAATGTCATATATAGTTTATGTTTTGTCTCACACACTGAGCATAGCCGAATATTTTATTCCGACGTAGTTTATACTGAAAACCACCCAATGCAAATCAGTATAATAGTGTTTTGAAAGTTCTTTAACCCTATTGGTATAAGCTGAAGATTTCTCACAGTTGGAACATAAGGTTAAATGTACCATGAAACGTTTTGTTTTACCCTTGAAATAAATGTTGAATTTAAATCAGATTGTGTTGTTGACAAAGTATCATCTGGATTGAATTCTTATAGTTGTGTCTGGTGTGGTAAAACGTCTTTAATACGAACGATAACGTTGAAAAATCTCTTTCTATTGGGAATTAACGCCGTTAGCCACAAGTAAGTACGATTATGGTTTCTAGAATATCTTTGTAATTTGTTGTCATCATTTGGTTCAATTCAGACGGGGTTAGTATCGTAATAAGACATAGATTGTCTTCATTCACTTTCCGAAGAATATCCCTTTTGACAATGCCACCGTTCGGAAAGAAAGAAGAGAGTAACAAAGCAAGTGATAAGAAAAGAATGCTACCGAAAGTTCCAAAGGTACCGCAGATAAACACCAAAAACTTAAAAGGGTCTTTGAAATGTTTATCGTGGGTTCAACGAAAGATAAAAAGTAAGGGAGCTTTGTTCCCCGTCCTCTTGATAATCATTAATGGTTTGTACTTAACTCTGGGGGGATTAATCTTCATGGCGCTGGAGAAAACACCAAAGCCCTTTGTCAATTCTTCGCAAGAGCTTATTGAATTATTTGATACGCTTAAGGTAAGTCCTCTAATTTCGGTTTATTTCTAAAATAGATTTGTCTTAGTCTTAGAGATCTCTTGATTAAACTTAACAGCACGACGCTTTTTGCTAGCTTCAATAACGGAATTTTAAGTGCATTCTATTACGTTTCAATGGTTTTGTATTTGTTATTGAAACTAAACAGTTCAACTTTTTAGTTAAAGTTGGCAAATCATTTATCATTATTGTTTTTGTTTTCGTACTTCTGTTCGCAGTATCACTTCATCAACACTTTCTATATTTGGTCAATTAATCAAACACGAATTTTTTTTAAAACCAACATGCGTAAAGAAAGCTAGTCTGATGTTACATAAACTCATATAGTTTAATTCTCTATTGTTTTGTTATTTAATGTCTATAAAAGGTCTTATCATAATAATTATATATTTCATTTTTAATGACGGAAGCAAACAAGAGATAACAATTTAGTCTACAAGCTGTTGTCATGAAAGACTGTTTTCAATAAACTTTAACTCAACATTTAGTTAAAGGAAAAGCTCCTGCTGTATGTTATATGACAGAGAATCAATATTTTTATTCTTTAGTTTTTAATTTGCTGCTCTTTAAAGGTGAAGGGAAAAATATAAATATAATTTTAGTTTTCTTTATTTTTTAAATAAAGGCCGCGTTAAAACTTTAGAAATACTTTAAAACATGCAAGAGTTTCGATCTATGCGTCATATGATTTCAAGTACTTTAAAACTTTTTTAACTTATATTTTGATAATTTTAGAGCAGCGTTTTATGAATACTGCAGCAGTTTTCGTAAGGGGCGTTATCAACACTTATCCAATTCATTTTAAATAATCTTATCGAATTCGTTAATAATTCATAAGTCAAACACAATGGAATATCATAGCCATGACCGAGTTTGCAATTTAGCAAGAGATTTGTCCTGATTTGCATACGACTTTAACTTGGGTTTTCTGCGAAAAATAATATTTTATCTTTAAAGTTTTTAGCAAAATATGCTTTAGTTATTGTTTGAATTTGATACGCAATAGATACGACATGAGCAGGAGATCTGTATGAGGTTCTAAAAAACAGTTCGCCTGCGGTTCGCAGTTTTAAATCCTCATACAGATCTCCTGCTCATATTGTATCTATTACTTAAAAAGAGTTATGACTAATGATATAGAAAATACAGTTCTAAGGTTTCTCTTGGCTTTGCTAGAAATTTCTAGTTGAAGCCCAGGAGAAAAATAGATGCAAAAACGTCTTTTTCACTTTTTCAAGAATTTTTGAAATGAAATGTGCCAAGGCTGCTTTGAAAAAATACTTTTTTCTTTATCATTTGGTAGCCTAAACGTTTCTATCTCATATAAACAGTAGATAATTTGTGAAGAAAGAAGTAGATAAGTAAACGCTTTTACTTTATTTGAAGCAAAAAACGACACTTTCTATTATTTAAATTTAGACAGTTTTTAAGTGTTTGCTTTGACTGACGGAAACTATTACCGTTATCAAAAAATAACAATTTTAAAATTTAATAGAAGTAAAAAAATATTAAAAGTAAATAATACTAAAGTTTTTCAATACAATGAAAAAAAACCTATTAAACTATTAGCAAGTTTGTTTAATATCCCTTATTTGGTTTTGCTCTGTAGAAGTCAAGCATTGGTAACTCGACTTTTCCAACTAACATCAGCGGAAGCGATATAGTGACAAATCTGTCTTCAACGGATCTCATTGGGTTAGAAGGTGTATTAACTCAAATCAGCAACACACGAGCAGCGGCTGCTAAATCAGAATGGACGATTATGAACTCGATATTCTTTTGTATGACTGTCGTGACAACTATTGGTTAGTAAAACTTTCTCCTCCATGTAGAAATTGTTCGATTTATCGGGAACAATTCTGATGGGATTTTTCCTTTGGGATATAGTAACTTGAGCGCCCCTAATGTGCATTTCTGCCGGTTATTTATTCCTGCCCATTTGTCGTTCTTTAAAAATAAATACTGGAATGGTAAAAGAAAGATCGTTCGGTGAGACGAAAAAAGAATTAGAAATTTAGGAGCAACTATAGAATACAGGACCACGCAGGGACAACGCATGCAAATTAGGCTGAAGCTACTGAATTTATTTTGCAAGCCGACTTTTTAAAACTTATTTTGACAGTTAAGAAAAAACTGAATGTATTTCGCAGTTGAAATAGTATTTACTCTATCTTTGTTGTTCGAATGTCAAGGCACATTTTACAATTTTAATTTGTCTTCAACAAAATGTTAGGTTACTGTATTTGTTCGAATTATATAGCGCTGCCCTCAATTAAGGGCGCCCCTCCAATAAGCGTCGCAATCGCAGTTGAAAAAGCCTGATACAGGCAAAGACAAACGATGAAAATTAAAAGTTCTATACAAAATTGAAAAGCCAGAAATTAATTAGAAAAAAATGCTCTGTGACGACTACAGATAAGCGCCGCCCCCCCAAATAAGCGCCGCATATAGCATGCGAATAATTTAATAAGCGCCGCATATAGCACGCGAATAATTTAATAAGCGCCGCATATGGCACGCGAATAATTTAATAAGCGCCGCATATGGCACGCGAATAATTTAATAAGCGCCGCATATAGCACGCGAAAAATTTAATAAGCGCCGCATATAGCACGCGAATAATTTAATAAGCGCCGCATATAGCACGCGAAAAATTTAATAAGCGCCGCACATAGCACGCGAAAAATTTAATAAGCGCCGCATATAGCACGCGAATAATTTAATAAGCGCTGCAGCCTTTTTCGATCAAATACGGTTTCTTACAATTTAGCAGCTCTTGAACTTTTTGAAACATAAAACGGCAAAAACGAACGATAAAATCCGACGTTTCAGAGCAGTCATACTCCATAATCAAGGAAAATATAACAGGTAATGCAAATTACAGCATGTAAAGCGATTTTGGTGGGAAGAATTATCATACAAGGGTGCGAAGATTGTGAAAATATTTTCGATTTCGCACCAACGGAGTCTGATTGCGCGTTGAGGTTTGGCTAAAACTCCTTTGTTTGATTCTTTTCTCTCGGTACTTTCCTGAAAACTGGTTTGCGAGAAAGCTAATTAACGTTCATCATTATCATTGTTAATCATTGTCACTGTTACTCTTTTTTTCATTGCTATCATCATATACAATTTCTGTTGCATTTGCATTGTTATTGTCATTTTCGTAGCTATTGCCAATTACGTTGTCAATGCCATTGCTGTTGTAATTGTCGTTACTGTTGCCCTTGCCATTACTATGACCATTGTCAATACCCTTGTTATTGTGGACATTATACAAAACAAACTGTAAGAACAATAACATATCTCCTCCAGGATATGGTAATCTATCTCCAGTGACAGTTTTGGGACGCACCATCTGCGTGGTTTATGCCTTGTTGGGAATACCGCTGGCCTTAGCACTACTGGCAGTAATTGGTAAAATTATAGGAGATTATATCAACCACGGTGTTGGAATGTTTCTTACGGGATTAAAGAAATGCTGCCCAGATTACGAGTATGAAGGGCGGTAAGAGTATTTTTGTTTTGTAACGTTTTTTATGGTAGTGGTCAGTATGAAGAGTGTTTCAGACAAAATTGCACAACAGGAACTAAGATAGCCTTATCATTATAACATTTATATCCGTGAAAAAGTAGTGAAACTTTCTATTTAACGTACACATTTCGGCAGGTCAATTGCCATCTTCATTGCAAATAATTATAATTTTAAAGTTATTAAAGTATAAAACACTATTGCGGCCTAAAACTGTTAAGATTTTTCTAAAAACTTCTGAGCTTTTGTCGTACAACGGAATCATCAGAAATTTAAATGAGAGAATATATAAATCAAAAAGTATAAAATATGCGAGCTATATTACGTGCAAACTGAATAGAGGTGGGGCTGACAATAAGACAAAATTGTTAATATTATTGTTCTCCTTTCTAATGTCCTAGTTGCCCCATCTCATCTCCCATCTGCACGCACTATATGGTCTATATGCGATATATTTTATAATTGTCGACATTGATTTTCTGCATTCTCTCATTTACATTATTGATGATGCAGTCTTATGTATGTGTGTATTGATTAGTCTGTTCATTTTTTTGTCTCTCTGTCAGTCTTTCTACATTTCTGTTTGTTTGATAATAATAAAAATATTAAATAACGAAAACGACAACGACGATGATGACGACGAGGTCGGTGAGGTCGACGGCGACGACGACGACGACGACGACGATGATTATGAAAACGATAAAAAAATAATTCTCTTTTTCTTGTTTGTTCATTAGTTTATCTTTCATCGCGTGCTAAGCCTTTCAAAGATTCTCTTCTTCCTTCTACAGCAATGAAGATAACAGCGAAGTTGATGCACCACTATGGCTGGCATTGCTGTTCTTGGCTGTTTTTATGAGTATGATGGCGGTTCTTTACTGCTTCATTGAAGGATGGGATTTCGGAACAGCGTTTTATTTTACATTCGTCACCTTTCTCACCATTGGATTTGGAGACGTTGTGCCTGCGAAAGAGTCGGTACGAAAAATATTTTTTTTGAGAACAGATTGATATTTAAAACAATTATTCTGATTGGATTTGTACCGTTGTTATTAGCGGCAATTGTAACTTCCTATCTCAATTGGTAAGAGGGCCAGAATAGCAGAGGCGACGAGTTCGAATCCCGTTGAAGTCCTTTGAGGCTTTTCATCTCAAAGATCTTTACATAACTATTGTTGCAATCGTTGCACACTTTTAAATGTTATCGATGGACTTACTAAAATTGACCTGCTCACAACAGCTTGGGCTTCGTAGCTCAGTTGGTAAGATGCTGCACTGGTATCGCAGATATCACGGGTGCGAACACCAGTGAAGCCTGTTTTGTTCGGGTTTTTGTTTCGCAATTGCTTACATTGAGTACATAACTATAATCGCGAGGATCATTATTCAGTCGTTATCGTTTTATATTAGGGATATATTAAGCACCACATTACGTGAAACGTAAGCGGGAAGAGTGACTGCGTGACGACGATTTTCCAGCGATTTTTCACGTTTGGTGGTTGCGCTTTGCCGTTTTTAGGTGAAAGCTAGCCTGCGTAGCTGGCGGTCTTGGGTGAGAGCGGAAAAAGTGAAAAATGGGAGCGTCTACAAACCGAAAGACTCGGGAGAAGACCTCGTTCACAGTCAGATTTTCTACTCTTTCCGCCCGCTCACATGACCGCCAGCAACGCAGGCTAAGTGAAAGCGAGCTAGTTTGTGTTTGCTGGGTACGTAAGATTAACCGCCAAACTTAAAAAATGGCGGGAAAATTGTCCTCACGTTCATGCCGTTTTGACGTTGATGTTTTACGTAAACGTGGTGATAAATCTCTCTATTGTCCCCGCTAACAACCCCGGTACAAATTCAATTACAATAACATGTATTTTGAACAGAATTCCATGAAGTGCAAGGATCGCCATATTTATGTAAAGGAATCGAAGACGATGCTGAGTTCCGGATTTCAGCTTCTAAATTCCGGACCTATCCCTTAGATTGCGGTCTCCAGTTCATGGATTTCGGATTCAAGCTTCTTGCTTCCGTATTTTACTTCCTGGGTTCCGTATCCTTAGCCTCCAAACTGTGAAAACTTTGCGTGATTTCGGATTTTCGGTGTCGCAGTCTGAGATCGTCATAGTGCTTAGATTGTATTTTGACTACTACTTAATTATGCTCTAGCTTGAATTTTTCTCGGAGTATAAGGGTAAGGATTATGTATGTTTCGCCCCATGTAAGAGAATCCGGAATCGAGTAAAATTTGATTGTTGGAATCTGGAATCCAGATTTGATTTGGAATACGGAATCCAAAGTGTTCAGAATCCGGAATCCAGTGATTTAGTCTTATCTTGGAATCCGGAATACAAAAGAGAGGAATCCGGAATCCAGGGGGTCGGAATCCGGAATCCAGAGGGTTGGAATCCGGAATCCAGAACCTCTGTGGATTCTGTTACATGGGGCGTTATGTTTATTGCTATGTTAATGTTTTACTAGGCAAGTTAGATTATGCACAGTTGTCATGGTGATCAATCTCAGCACGACGACAATCTTAGACCACCACACCAGATTCCTTTACACGTGGCCAAGCTAAGAGGCTTTCCATTCTTGTTTCAGCTCGTGTTTGTCAATATCTTTCTCACTTTCCTTGGCTTGTCATTCCTGTCCATTACCTTGAGCCTCATCGCTTCAAATCTCGTTCATCAAATGCAAAAAACTGCTTTACTGGCAAAGGAACAAGAATTAACCGACATATCAAACTCAGGATTTGAGGACGAGGAGGAAGACGACACTTTGACGCGAGATACGTTGACAGAAGACAAGAGACCATTCAAGGATGAAAACACAAATGATTCAAAATCATATGGCAGTACAAGTGAGAGTCCGTGACTAAATTCTAAAGAAAACTCTTTCATTATAGATTAACGGGAAAAAAAGTAAGATAAAAGTAAGATAATTAGTTTAGTGCAAAAAATAGTTAAGGATAGTCTTTATTTTGAAATGAAGATTAATGCAGAAATTCGACGTTTCGCAGTCTTCATGACCGCATTTTCAAGAATAATTTATTTATAAATGACAATTCTTAAATA
>JAOEHV020030796.1:0-17903 GCA_025447995.2 Isaurus tuberculatus | reverse complement strand
AAAAATTCCCTGACTTTTCCCTGACCTTGAAAAATTTTCGTTTTTCCCTGACTTTTCCCTGACCGTGGCAACCCTGCTCATTTTTTATCTTTTTAAGGCTAGTTAAAAAAGTATTAGTTTCTGCTGAGAGCTTATCTGCCATGAGATTAAAATCACATCAACATCTACCCCTTCATTTATTAAACCTTTTCAAGTATCCAAGATATTAATTTTAATCCTCAAACAATAAATTTAATTGTTCAAAGACAACACATTTTCTCTTTTTTTCATTATAGTTACAATTGTTACAATTTTAAAAAATCACAATAAAAATGTTTTTGAAATAGTTACAATAAAACACTATACAAATCACACATATTTCATTTTCAGTTTTGATTAATTTAATTTAAGATTTCAAATTTTTTTGGACTGAACTTTGAACTTGGACCTCGAGATTGCTACAATCATTACAATAGTATCAATTAAAAGGATACGCTGATGGACTGAAGGATCTCAAGACATAGAATGAGGCAATGAGAACTAAAAACAGGTACAAGGCATTGTTGTAGAAGATGGAAAAGGCCATTGCTTCCATATCTGCAACATTATTTTTCTTCCACAGAATCCTGAACATGACAAAACAATACTTTGTTAGGAGAATGATTTCATTGTTATTTATATTTAAAGCTAACACAAATTAATATTAATATTTTGCACTTTCTCCATTGAAGCACTTGAATCATAGCCTGGAAACATCATTTGGCATACAATGCTCTGCATGAATACAAGGATCTGTTGTAAAATCATCTCATCTCCCGCTGCCTGGTTAGCCTAGTTGGTAAGGTGCCAGTCTATCAAGCAGGAGGCTCAGGTTCAATTCCCGGCCGGACCAACACTTTGGGTCTTAAACTAATTAAGGAGAAAGTGCTGCCTTTGCTCTAACATCTGCAAATGGTTAGACTTTCTCGTCTTCTTGGATAAGGATGTTAAACCGTAGGCCCTCGGGAACCCTGTAATTGGATCTTGGATCTGTGGGTGTTGCCCAGCCCCTTCTTCGGGAAAAAGCAAAATAAATAAATGACTATCATGGAGCATTTCTTTGCTGTGAATACCTTCATTTCTTAAAAAAAAAATTGTAAAAGCAGTAATAAGAGTTGCACACTGTCCCTGACTATAGTTGTTGCTGTTTAAGTCTCTTACCGTTCATCTTTTTCTGCCCTGGAAAGCTTTTTGTTCGAATCCAGTTTATTACTCACTTCTTTTGTCACTGCAGTGTCACGCCTTTGGGCAATCCTATGAATGAAATAATTTTAAACTAACAATTAAACTTGTAAATGATTTAAATTCAGGAGCTGAGGTAAATTGTGTCAAGTAGTCCTAAGAAGGACTTTTGTCAGTTACAGATGGTCTGACTACCTGTCTAGAAGTCAACGGGGAAAAAAATGAGTCAGATGAATACTTAGTCTAATATAGTCTGGAGCTGGTTGTACAAAGGTTGAATAAAGTTATCCACTGGATAAGAGTTATCCACTGTATATATTTTCTATAGATTTTATCCGTTGGATATGGATTTATCTGCTGGGTAGCCCAATTCACCCTTTGTACAACTGGCCCTTGGTGGTTAAATGCTGATATTCCATTTAAGCAGTGTTGTGATAGGGTGTTAGATTCAAAGAGTGTTTGAATGAATGTGATTGATCAACTTCAAGCCATTAAGTGAGGTGACCTCAATCTGTTCTGTTTTTTTTTATCTCAGGATATATTAGTTTGCAGGGCATTTAAGCAGTGATGTCTGGAAATATAGTCACACATTTTTTAAAATAGTTTTTTAATTTCTCAAAGCTTTTCAACTTCAAAGAGCAAAAGTTTAAAGGAAATGAATTTCTTTCTAACATTGCCACCATTGAAGACGAAGATTTGTATATAAAATGTTCGTCTTCTTCAATTTATATCGAAAGTACTTTTTAAATAAAAAATCTATCAAAAATTTTAAAGTTTTCCGTTTCTTAAAAATTCAAAAATGAACCCAACAATGATTTGATAGGTTTAACTCGATCGCCTCGTTATGAATAGTGATTCAGAAGTATGGAATATTGAATTACAAAAGACGTACTTACTTGTGTTTCAACTGGAACTTAACATTCCTGTAGGCAAATGAAACCAACCAGGTGCTCGCCAGAGTCATAACGATAAACATGATTCCAGACGACCACGGATCCATCTGATGTACCCTCCAGAACAGCCCTACGGTGAGTATAACAGAAACAATCACCTAAGATCGTGAGTGATCCGTGAAGGTAACGCGTTCAAACAACGTGGCTTTGAAAGAAAACATCTGAATAAACTAGAAGTTTTACTTACACAGGGGCATGGCTGATACTACAAATGCATTGGCGTAAAACAGTGCTGAAGACTTTTTTGAGACATTGCGGCTAAAGTTTTGCAACAAAATCTCGTCTTCCTTTGTGAGTTTTTTACCACCCGCCATGTTGGATGATCACGGAAAGAGAGAAAGCAAAGGCAGCGAGAGGACTGGAAGTAAACTTGGGCAACCTCGTTTTGAAGCTGATTAGTAAAGCAACGTGGCAGTTGCAAGAGCCTCGGTAGAAAAACAGAAGCTGGGAAAAATAGAAGGTCATAGAATACATTCAAGCAAAGTTTTGAAAGATTCAGTTTTAAATAACAACGAAGATAGGACTTTGAAACCGGAAAAATTTGTACTGATGTTTCATAATAAAAAATCGTATTTCAATTTTGCAAATTTTGAACTAAATCCGCTGTACAGCTCTAAAAGGGAAGAGTTGAAGTTCGGGGGAGCACAGGCAGCCCAAGCTAACTTTGTGTAAGAGTTTTGAAGCGGCTGATTATAAGACTTTGTATGGACTATGGGAATTTTTTTTTTTGAAAAATCGAAATATTTTTCTACAAATAGCAGAAAAAAGTTTCGCAATAACGGAAAACTCAAGAACAAATTTTCAGTACATAAAGGCGCGCTATAGCGTTCGCGCGTCTATTTCTTTTTCCGGTCTACGATCGTGCGGCTTTTTCTGACCCATTCTTCTTTTTTGTGACAGGCCGCGGTAAAATAAGGAGGGGAAAGAAATAAGGGCTTTAGTAGTCTAGCACTGCAGGAGGATAAAACGGTACAGTTTGGAAAACTAAAAAACAACCATCTTCTGGAATTATCTAATCAACCTGCCCCCCAAGCTATCAGCAAGTAAGTGACAAAGATTATAGAACCATGATGCCAGGGGCGGCTACAATGACTTCATGAAAGAGCTTTCATGGTCGACTTCGCTATTTTGCGGGGATTTATACTGCCTAGTGCATTAATAATTTGCAAGCCTTTTTCACATTTAAAGTCCTTGGCATTTAACTCGTTGATCATCAAAAACATTTTCTTTATCATGTAGTGGAAATAGCTGATTCTAAAGTCAAGTTCTTTAAGAGTTCTTCTGGCCACAAAAATATGAGGCTGTACTCACTCAATACCTGCCAAAAACTGAGTATATTACATGGCCGTGCAAAGATACGAAACTTCTCTTCCAGTGTTGAAAAATATTACGCGAATGAGTGAAGCGAACAAGTTAAATATTTTTCAACACTGGAAAAGAAATTTTGTATCTCCAGCGGTCATGTAATATTCTATTTATTATATAAATCCCAAAGAAATACTAAATCATTTTACTCTAATATTTTTGCATCGAAAGGCACAATTTTTATATGTAACCATAGCAACAGTAATCTTACCTGTGAAGATAAATGTTCTCTTCACGTGTGAAAATATATTTTTGCGTAAAAGCTTACTTGGTGTCTCATTGAGGATCCAATATAAGGCTTTTTCAATCCTGCATCCTGCCGCAATTTTTCATTCCATCCCGCCACCATGAAAATTTTCATCCCAATCCTGCCTTACCAAACCAGTACGTTGCTCTAGCTCACGGCAAAATTTCAACTGATAGACAATTTTAAAATAGCTTTTGCAATATTGATAGTGTTCTCTCATTATGAGAGGTTGTGTGACTTGTAACTTGAGCTAACTTGGTCTAACTTATGATCTTGCATGTACCCATCCTATCCCGTACCCCACCTATGAAATGAAGCATATCCCGGTCTTGCTGTTCTGTTTTCATCCCACATCCCACCTTTAAAATTTCTCGTATACCACATGCACCCTTAATTTTTAGCCTCATCCCACATCCCGCCAAACCTATGTTGGACCCTCTTCATTGGTGTTTACCGGTACACAATAAATAGTTTTACTTTATGTTCACGACAAGACATTGCAAATATGTTTTTACTTTGCAAAAATATATGTTTATTTTATTCTATTCTGGTGTTTGCAACTAGGCTACGGCAACAAAAAAGCACAATATTTGGAGCTGTATGCAATTAAATAAATTTTACAGCTCAATAAATATGTTACACACAGCACAGGACATTTTTTGAAGATCTTCAAAGGACATATTTTCAAACTTCTGCCAGATTATAAATATTTACATCATTTCACAATGTCTTTAGAAGTCCATCGAAGCAGCCAATTTTACATATATAACAAAAAAACAGCTTTTTCACTTTTGTAGGAGACTTATAAAAATACCCTACAATAGTTTTACTTGAGTTATTTTTCAGAGCTTTTACAGGTTTTAAACTAAAAACTATCAAAAACACCAAACAATGGTTATTTTTTAAATTACATAACAGGAAAATAAGGCGGTTTTGAAATTTGGCCTTTGAGTACTTTTCAGCGTGGAATCCAAGATGCTACAAAGAAAATTTGTATTCACTTATCGAATCATTTTTTATTATCTAGATTGAAATCTGTATACTTTGATAACTGTGAAAAATAATGCCAAATTAATATTATCCAAAGTTGTTATAATCAGTTGTAAGGAAAAGACAGCCAAGTCAAAGAGAAGTAAATAAACAAAATATAAAGATAATTATTTTATCAAAATAGCTTGCAAAATTTCACCAAAATGCCACTCCCCATTATATACAAGTTCATCTATGTTGAATATTTTAAATATACAATATTTTTCTATTAAATTAACTTCAATAATTATCTAGTAGAATGCTACTGAATGCAACAAATTTCGATTTGATGCTTTGCCTTCGTCATACTCCTGTAGTACACCTTCTATTTCGTTTTCCACGTCATCTAAACTTTCAATCTAAAAAAAAAGAAAAAAATTCAAATTTTCACGAAAAAATTGTTTCATCAGGTTATGAAACAAAATTCAATAAGTTTGTTCATCAACAATGTTACCGAAAAATGAATTTCAGAACAAATTAAAGCTGAGGTCATTTTACTGAGGTTTATACAAGGTACTGCAGTGGGTTCAAGGTAGATAATGTGTAAACAAAAGAAAAAATCATAGGCCAATCAGAGGCAGTTCCAGCACAGACATGTCAGTCAAAGTTTTCATATGTGCATCGTACCCAATTGCATCAATGAAAAGTAAATAACAAATTCAACATGTTGCAATCCCATGCAACTGCAGAACACTACACACAACCTACCAAAGGTAACCCAAGGATTCCTTTGATTTTGTTTTCTTACCAATTCGTATTGCTCAAAAGCAACAATTTTTTTAAAGAATTTTTTGAAAATAGGCAGATCCCACCAAAAAATTAGGAGGGTAGGGATTTCTAGATATTACAATTACTAAAATACTGCAAAAACCATGGAGCAGATTTAGAAAATCTTATGGACGAAGGAGCTGTTGAAAGTTGACATTGTTATTCAAACTGTTTTGTTACTTATTTAACTATGCTAATTTGAGCCTTGATTTCATGCACAGACCTTGTGGTTTTGTTTTGTTGCTATCTAGTTTAGTGAAGCCATTACTGTGTTTTGTTCGTAAATTAAACTTGTAAACAAATCAATCGACTCTTGTCCAGCTAAGAGTAATCAGCAAGGGTACCCATCTAAAAATTATCAAGTACAATAGCTTAAACCCAAAGGAAAGAGGAGTAATTTTTAGGGTCATTTAAACTTGGATTGACCCAACTTGAAATATATATACAGATGCCATAAACCATGTGTGATTGTAACCGTCTCAGTACCCTGGTTTAACTTTGTTTTTGAACTGCAACTAGAAAGTGGCTATTGGTAATTTATTGCCACCTACTGAGGAGAAAACAGCCAGCTACCCATGGATAACTCATTTTCACTTTTGCATGATTTATAAACTGTTTTTCTCTCAATGTTCAACAAAATATCTTATAAAAATCTGAACATTATCTTTTTCCAAATCTTCAAATGTTTTTGTTGCTTGCCAATCAATCATCTCCACGTTCACACCCACCAGACAACACACAAAGCATTTGATTGGGGCAATGACAAAAGTAACAGCCAACTCCTTTTTCCCTCTATCCACCTACTTTAAAATTTACTGAAAGCTCTGCTAACCCAATGTTCAGGCAATAGGGGGTTGAACTCATCACTAGTTTAAATAATTTAACTTGGATTTTCTAACTATAAAGAACTGCCTTAACAACTAATGCGAATTGTTCTTTTACTTTAAACACCAAATCTGTTCTTACCTCTTTGCAGAGTTCACAAATCAGAAATGCACCCAGTGTAGCTTCTTCATGGTTGTCTTGTACATCAATGTTTATAATATGTACTGAGGAGCATGTTTCTTGTGGTCTGGTTTGAAGATCTATAAGATTGAACACAAATGTATTATGATATAACAACATATATAGGCTAGTTCTCGTGTTTCTTTTTACCTTACAGAAAAGAATTATAGATACTGGATCATTGAAAAAAATCCCAATGCACCCCCAGGCAGGTGGAGCAGGAAGGGGGGAAAAGACGATGCACCCGTCCCCCAATTCTTCAGACTTTTTTTTTTCAGCCAGTTGTACTTTCCAACTTTCCCTCCTAAGAGGTCTATTCAACCATCACAACCAGAAAAATAAAATGTGAGCAATCAAAAACTACTCCCACAATATGCATTTCAGAGGGTATAGCTTGCCAAAAATTCCATGGACCCAAACCCCTGGAGGCTCTCACTTTGGTGCTCGCTAAACTTTCTCTGCCCCCAATCATGGTGAGCCACCAGCCTTTCCTAACACACAGAAAAGTGCCTATTCATATATTTTATAAACTCACAAGCAATAACTTGGTCATAAACTCTTTCTTCACATGTTACAACAAGGTCAAATGTATCATCGCATTCTTGGAATCGTTCTGGTCTTGACTTGATACGCCTGTTTCTATCCAACATGTGGAGAATTCCATTTTGTGTATATCTGATTAAATCGTAGTCAAGGCTCAAATACACTTTGGTGTAGGAAGATATCAAACATATACAACAATGTTTAACGTACAACACTTTCAATATCATAAATCAATATAGCTTTTGTGAAAATGCAGGATGGGTTGTGACATAGTATACCATTGATGGTAACAATATTTTGTGACAATATAAGAATAGAATATAAGTGTTTTTAATAAATACTTATTACAACCAAATCAATTATAACTGCAAAAATATCAAACAAAATTTTCCTCTAGCTACTAAAAGAATGCAAAAATAAAATTATTTGTATATAAATCACATTACTTTCAAAGTGACAGTTAATTTCTGACAAGAGCATTTATGAGTAGTTTTTCAAACCTTTGCTAAAACAATGGCATTACCTAGTGTCCTAACTCAAAAACCTACCGGTTAATTTATGACACTAGGTATTTCTTCAAAATTATAATTATATATATATTCTTTACTACAAAAAACATTAAAATTTTCAAAAATATATATATAAAAAAAATGTAAAAATATTTTCTTAAAAAATAGAAAAGCAAATAAGGTGATTAACTTAAAAGCATTCTCTGGAATTTGCAAAACAGGTTACCAAAGGTAGATTTTAAACAAGTTTGCAAAAATGACTTCCAATTAAGAGTATGACTGTACAAATACTGGCAAAAAGTGAAAGTCCAATTTGAAATTAAGTCTGATTTGAAAATGACATATCTGTTATAAATTAATATATATGTTTTTTAAAATATATATGTGAATTTATAACAGATGTCATTTTCAAATCAGACTTAATTTCAAAGTGGACTTTCAATTTTAATTTGCAAGTATTTTTACAACTGTACTCTTGGTAAGTCATTTTTGCAAACTTTGTAAAAAATCTACTTGTGATTATATATATATATGTATATATATTTTGAAAAAATAATTAACATAAGTTTACAGAAAACAAATATCAAAACCAGTTGAATTAAAATTACTGATGCCATGACTTTGTTTTGGACTTTGTGCCACCATCAAAAGGGATCATCACACACTCTCAGTCCAAATTTCATCAGGCATATTATATTATATTGTAACTTATTTCATGCTTTCAGTCTTGGTGTCAATGGATATGAAAAAAAATATTGTAACCGTCTGTTTGGTCTTCAGATCTGACATTAACTAATCAAACATTGCAGTTTTACACTGCTTAATGGGAATAAATTTAACTCTGTCCTTACTTAAGCAAATTGCATAAGACTTCACCAAAGTAAGATCCTCTTATGTTCAGGATCACGAAAAGTGACTCAATCATGGATTGGGCAACACAATAGAGTCCTCAAGTGATGACATCACAAAACAAAAATTTCGGGATTTTCAAAAACGTTCTTCATATTCTAAAAGAACATCATCTTCAACACCATTGTACAAAATTTTAGTGTCTTTGTGCCATCGGTAGCCGAGATATAAGTGTATTTATGGTTCAGTGTTCACATACAAATGTTTGTAAAATTGACTGGGTTCATCTCGAAATGAACCCAGTAAATTTTACAAGCATTTGTATGTGTTCACCCAACCATAAAAGTGCTAATAGTTTGGTTATCAATGGCACTAAGTCGCTGAAATTTTGTAAACAGACATTTTCTTTCATGCCCTTTCAGAATACTGTAACAAATTCCATAACTTTGAAAAAAAGTATATTTGTGATGTCACACTTGAGGACTCTATGAGCACCATTAAAATGTTAAAACATGAGGGATTTCAACAGTTTCTTTACAGGGAAGTATTTCATTTTGGGTTACAAAAATAAAGTGTTGCACAAGAAATTTACTTTCCAATACTATTATTACTTCTAGTTTTATTCTATATTTCTGGCGAGTGAGTTTCTATTATCATCTTTCGGATCTTTTCGAAGAATCCAATCAACAAATAACTCAGGAAACAATCTATGTATGTTTTATGAATTAATATCAAGTAAATATAATGGTCACTCTTATTTTGCTAGTTAATATCAATCTTTATAATTTTGTAACAAACATACAAGAATAATAAATATATACAAATACATATTGTACACATTATTTGTATACCAATTATGGGATAAATATATGAATAAATTTTGTCCAAAATTGACAGGTACAGGTTATCCGAAATAACTTATCATCAAGTCAGATAACCTAACAACATACATTTACCTTAAATGTAGGAAGAGAAATAACCATATAACTTTCTGCAATAACAGGAAAAAGGAGCTGAGAATGTTTGTTCTACAAACTGATAGACTCAAAGTTTCAATAATCGGTAACCACATATCACTATGACAACCAAAAATTTAAAAAAAAATCAATTTCTTCCAGCAATGTTTTACATCAAACTCGACATTCACAAAAAAAAAAGAGTTCTAAACTTTTTCTTTTAAATGTTAACTAGCTGTAAGCCTTGACACATTCCAAAATTGCTGCCTATGTCACATCCTGAACATCTTCTGGCCTAATACCATATCAAATACCGAACTACACCAGATAACCTCAACCAATAACATCAGCTACGAGGTGAATAAGTGGTGCTGGATTGGCCTTATCCTCAGAATGGAGCCATCTACCATCCCCCGAGTCGCCATGCACTGGACACTACCTGGAAAACGGTCGATAGGAAGACCAAAAGAAGCTTGGCAACAGACAGTAGAAAAGGAGATGTGAGCAAACAGTGTCACCTGGGGAAAGCTAACAAAGAAAGCAAAGGACAAGCAGCAGTGGCAGGCTCTGGTTATGGCCTTATGTGCCCAAGGGCACGAAGAGGATTGTGTGAGCGAGTTGTAAGTCAGTACAACTGGCAAAGTAAGATTGAGAGGCAAGAAACATCACTTATAATATTTTCAATAGATTTTAGTTGTTGCACCATTCAGGATTTGATGATTGTAAACAAGCTCTAGTGTTAGTAGGAACAAAATGTGCTTTAATATACTTGGCAAAACATTTGTAGACATAGTTGCTAATTCTTTCAGAAAATCAACTCACAGCTGTTTTAAACCTCTTCCAGGAATGTTGGAGAACACATCTAGTTTCCTGATAGCTGCCTAATCCCTTGTAATGAATCTAGACAAATCTCCAGACATGCCTTCCTTTCTCATATCCTCATTTATGCAGATATTACTTCTCGAGTTGCCCCCAAGACCTTTTCTCCTCTACTTCTAAATTAAGAACCTGCCTAACGGTGTTCCCCATCTCTCTACGAAGCAAAGGTCCAAAGCACCTTAACTGGCTTTTTCTCACAACCTTCTCTGATCTTCATCAGTTTGAACCGGATTAGAAGCTGACAATTTAACTCCGCACATTTGAAGTAGCCTAGATAAATGAATTATCAGGAATAAAGAAGCTAACTCTGCACATTGCCTTCGACACTCTTGAGCATCTTCAGTTACTTTCCAGAAATACAATAAAGCTGGTTAAATTTAAGTATTACACATCCTGCCCCCTTTTCAAGGACAGTTTCTCCTCCATCAAGAACCCTATTCAGTTCTTAAAACTTCTCTCTGGTACTTTGGCATCCACACCATCTGTTACACCACCCAAAGATCCAGCCTAGGATAACACCCAGGAAGCACTACTTTCCTCCAAAACATCCCCAGTGCTAAGAATCCAACTGTTACTTCACATTGTGCTTAACAACCTAAACATGTTCTACAGAAGAGTGTTGCTCATTTCAAGACTACTTCCTTTGGTTAGCTACAAGCAGCTGGAATAGTCAGCCAAAACCTTGTGGAATGAGGCAACTCCGTAGGAAATGTTCTTACTACTTTCCATAACTCCCTGTTTATAATTCATCAAATTTTCCAAGTGGGGCACAAAAATTTATGCTTGAAATGTAAATTTTTAAAAGGCATTACTATCAGCTCAGAAACCAAAAAAAAAAAAAAACAGCAAAAGTAAAAGTCAAATTATGAAGAGGAAAACTTGATATTTATATGTGCAAATGCATTAGAAAGGAAAAATGGTGAATATCAATGTCACTGTAATGGGAGTAGTACTGGGAACATTAACAAACAAAATCTATTAACAATTTTAGCAGCAACCAAACACAATACCTTTAACACATCCTAGCCAACTATTGTGGAACAGCAACACAACATCACAAGAACATTAGCGACCTTGCAAAAAATTCCAACCTCTGCTCATGCTAATTTTACACCTATGGTGAGTAGACAGTGCAAGGACCTGTCCCTTCAATCAACAGCCAAAGTCGGTCTAACTATACAGGAAACCACAGAGGTATATAGCTAAAATGATTTTAAGGGAAGTTAAAAACGTATTAAGCTAGGTTGTTCCAATTATTACTTGTCTAAAAAAATACACTGATAGTAATTTATTGAGCTAAGTGAGCTGGGTTCCTAGACTTTGCAACACCAGATAGTTGGCTAACAAAAATGAAGACAAGTATGCTGGGCTGTTGAATTCCCTTTGAAAAGGGAAATTCTCAATTTCCTTTAGAGGAACTTCTCTTCTGCCAAAGTTGACTTTAACTTTCCATTCTTGAGATTGATAAACAAAGACGACTTTCCCTTGAGATCCTTAAGTCCTGGGGAAGTTCAAAAGAAGTATCAGCTCAAGTTCATCACAGCAATTGTTTAAGGATTCAGTTGTTCCAAAAATGGCCAAACCAAGTGTTGCCATAACGACCGAGTTTGCAGCTTCGTAGTTTTCTTGCAGCATGGAGTTGGGCTTTACTCAATTTCGCTAGTGTTCCAAAAACTAGACACATACTAGCCCAATAGTCTCTCATTCACTTCTGATCAGTTGAAGGTTGTTACACCTTGTAAAGCTAAGTTTCTGTTGCTGCAAATGTTCATACATCTTACATTTCAGTCACTACTAGAGGGTGTTTATATTGATCAGTGTCTCCATTTTACTTGACAACTTGATTGACGAAGTTTCAACCACATCTGGTCCAAGAAAGATCAAATAGCTAGCCTGAGAGTACCCTTCCCTCACACCAAGCTAAGACTTTCTTTTGATCACGCATGTTTTGCAAGGCGTCAGTACTTTGCACTTTTATCTGGGTATACAGGAAGTTTAGATTGCTTTCAAAGTTTTAGTAAGACAAAACGCAGTATATATACACATTAGCAAAGAGCAAATTTTTCATAACGCCTGAAGTTTTATAAATATTCTATTCCTTAAAATAAAATAAGGTTTATCAAAACTTAAGCACCTTAGCAAGTCTTTTAAAAAAATTATTAACAAGGAAAAAACTGCATTAATCAAAGGAGATAACAAATTCGTAGTTGTTTAATGAACCAGATTGCAATCCTTCAAAGTTCTGTGTGGATAATCTCAGGCACTCATTTTCTTCTCATGCACCATTTACTTCAATAGAACTTCACCAAATAAAAAAGCTTTCTCCAGCTTCCAATGTTATGTTGAACTCCACTTGCTTGCTACAATAGATTCCAGTCACAGGCAAAAAAAAGTTTTTTCTACACCCTGTCTGTGAAAACAGCTGCTCTATATTAAAAAAAGTAATCATCTTTCAGTGCTGGTGCCACTTGCTCATTGCCCACAAAACATTGATTCTATTTTCAAACAGCCACACAATGTGTTTGAATAGTCATTATCAGCAACTCAAAGCTCCAACCACTTCTCTCTCTCTTTGAGATCTTCCATTTGTTACTTCTTTTACGAGGATACCCAATTTATACAAAGTTGTCACGAACTGGTGCAGGGTGCAGCAATTTAGCTGTTTCAATCTTTTAGTTTTTATTTTCACTAGACTAAAGAATTTCCCATTAAATAATTTGTTCCATAAAACCCAAAAATATATATCCTCTATCTACTGACCGAAACTTTTAGCATTTACAAATTCTTGTTAAACTGCCATAATGCAGACCACATACAAGTCAACATTAGATTTTGAAAAACATATTTTCAATAGCTGGTCACCATACCCCAACCTTTATTTAACTATTTTGGCATGTACGACTTGACCCTTCAACACAAAAATTTATCTTGAAAAATTAAACTCCACTTACACAGATGAACTTAAATGTTCCTAGACTACCAAGACAAAGGAAATAAAAACAGCTTCTTTACAGACCAAATATTGCAAAAGAAATAATTGTGACTTCATATATGTAGGTCAAAATTGTCCATTTCTTGCCAAGATTGCTTTTAAATGATCGTAATAATAGCAATGATACAACACAAAGAAATACGACATTTTTTTAAAGACATGTTTATTTCTTCGTGTTCTATTGCTTGAATTAGAAAAAAGGGGGTTCAGACTTGTACAAGGTATCAGCTCATATATGGCATTATACATCAAGGTTAATCCAGGGTGCATGTAGGTGTAAGTGATACCCATATTTTGCTTCAAACCTGCAGTCTAATTAAACTTGCTTTAAACTGTCAAAATGGAAAGCTTACATTTCATTGGTTCAATTCTCACAGGGGTATATGGTTTGTGTGATGGTTTAAAAATTGGGATAAAACAGCAGTGCTTAAAATTGATGCTCTGTGCACTTTTGATCTTTGTCTCATTCCCAAAAAAGCCTCGATATACAATATCTGTTTTGTTACTGCTAAATAAGAGTAACAAGTAACTCCATTCAATAGGCAGACACATTTATTGATCTGAATAAGTGAATTATTACGAATTCATATTCACAATGACCAAAAAAAACTTTTACCTTAAGGTGCCATGTTCACTGTAGTTTGAAAGGATCAACTTTTATAGATGGCACTAGAGCACCAAGTCTTCTACTTAGCTACCTACTATATCATTATTTAAAAAAATAATGAAAGTCTCTTGTGCTCTAGTTTTCTTGTTACCACCTTATTATTCTTCTTCTATTCTGATCTTTTCTTTTCCACTTCTTGATTGTTATAATCTCCGGTCTCCCCGAACAATGAATGCGTTTCTGCTGTAAACAAGAGTTACAAAAATGCCCTCCCTGACAAAATATTCCCATGTTTTAAAGAACTTAAAATACAAACACACAGCGAAGACAAACCAGCCAAAAATTTGATCGAGTTTCGTCTTCATCACGAACACGGTACACAAAAATAGGTCTTGAAATAATAAATTTTAAGATAAAAATAGGAAAGTGTGTTTGTGTGTGCATGTCTCGGTATCTTTTGCACTTCTGGGATATTCGTTTGTTCATGACCACTTACCGGGTTTTTTTTTTACTAAAAAAATGACTTTGGAAATTGATTTAGATAATCTGGAGGTTTTTACCGTACCCTGAAGCTGGATCCAAGCGATTCAATTTGAGTCAATGATTCACTAGCTGTCATGTTGGGTCTAAAAAGCAACGTCATTGAAATTTTCCCTTCCTGCATTTTCACTGCTATTTCTTTCAATGGCTTTTAAAATGCAAACTGAGGGGAAAATTTGAGAACAGGATACAATTGCGAGTCTTTTCTCAGTAAATCTTTATACATTTCATCATAAGTGGTAGTAAAAGAGTAAATATTGGGTCGATCGGGTGCTGGTCCTGGCAGTTTCACAACACTTCCCGAGCCAAACGACTTCACGTTGAAACCGCGTTTGCTGTGGACAAAGAAAAGAAAATAACACTTTTTTATACCCCCAAATTTCCCCGTTTTTTCCTTTAACTGTTGGTGTATACTACAGATCAACTGCTTTGGCAGAAGAAAGCGCTTTCCATCCACTTTTGTCGAAAATTTTACCTTAAAAAGTTATGTGCTTCCATGCTTCGGTTTTGATTGCTTGAACAAACAACGGCAATTTTCAACTTCTGGCCCATGTTTAACAAAAAATGTGGCATTTGTATTTAACGAAAACACGCTAAAACTATAACCTTAAACTAATACAATAATTTCGTTACGTTTCGGAAGGTAGATGACTTGCTCCTGAAGAGATAAACACAGATACTGTACTGTAGATATAAAATTTGCAAACCCCACGCCTATACAACAACGAAAAAATCGACAACGAAGGTAGATATAAACTGGATAAACCAGTTTTTGACTGGTTCTATGACGTCAAAATTCCTTTTTTCATGCGTCATTGTCATACGGGACTTTTTACAAAGCTTTAGAGAAAGACTGGGCAGAAGAAAACAAAAATGGTGGACAAAGTTGTAAATGATATGCAGGTAATTATTTCCGTAAATCCAATAGATAAATTTAAGAATAGCAATTTTTTAAATTTTAAGTTATCTTAATATATCATTAAAAGGTCGATTATGTGGAAGTTCAGTCTTTTTAAAACTACTCGAACTAAGGAATATTTAATGAAAAATAGATATGCATTTGTACCGTTTGTATGCGTGCAGGTATTGTTATAATAACCTAACGATTGCCGTGTATTCATGGTGTCTAATGGCTTTAAAGGTTATTCTCCTTCCTTCAATTAGATAAGATTAGAAACTGTATTCATTTAGTTGGCGGGTCATCCTAAATTGTTTTGCAATTGGTAAAATATTCAATCTGTCAAGAACTTCTACCCAAGGAATATGTTGTACAACAGATACCATAGATGTCAACCCTAAATGCTCTAACGAGTGAGATCAATTAATAGTTAGGGTCCAGGGACCCCGGTCTGCATCAGGGTAAAACCCTGGTGGAAGGTGCAAAAATGGTATTAACAGTTTTGAAAGCAAGAAATAAAGGTCGATGTAACTGGTTGGTTAGCAACCTATTCAGCCAATCACTACTCAGTTTACAGCCTAGACTGGTTCTAGGATACTGCACTGCATTCGCTTTTGAACTTGTAGATGGAGTTCAGTTATTGTTATGAAAATAATTTATTTGGTATAAGGTTATTAAATTTAACATATTGTGTATACATTTGCATGAGAATAGCAATGCTAAGTGTGAGTGTCATGCAAAATGCGTGAGAGTGGACAGGTATGAGATACCTTGAAGGAAAAATGCTCATTATTGCAGACTCAAATGGTGGTTTTCTTTAAAAATTTTTCCTTTGATGCAAAAATCCTTCTCTTCTGTCAGCAGTGGGAGAGTTGGCATGCTTTGGTAACAGTTTTTGGTCAGTGGTTTTGCATAAGAACTTTATGTCTGTATTGATTTAAAATTACACCGTTCTTGAAATTGTAACCTAGTTTTAAAACAGTTCAAAAATGTCATCCTCAATTAAAACTTGCCCTGAACAGGAAGCCCGAGAAGAGAAAACTGAAAGAAGGAAGGAACTTGAAACATGGTTAAACAAAATAATGAAAATTGAAATATCTGATGGAAGAACTTTAATAGGGTTATTCCTTTGCACCGATCGAGACAGAAACATAATCCTGGGCTCTTGCCAAGAATATGTAGGTACACCAGGTAGGAACAAATTTTTTATAACATTTTGAAGTGAAATGGATAAATAAATACTGGTATGCGGTCTAACATGATTTTTTTCCTTACTTTATCCATTTTTATCTACTTAATTTTAATTGTGTTTAATATTTATTGTAAAATTTTATCTAATTCAGTTTGTAAAGCTGCAATTTTAAAATTTAATAAACTATCTATCTATCTATCTATCTATCTATCAAATGGAATTAAACCTTGGGTCACTGCAATATAAAATATTATTTCCCCCATTTCAGCATACCCAGTTGTATCTTGTGTTGATTTTCAGTTATCCAAAGAAAAATCTTTAGAATGGATTTAGACTAACCATTATCACCCCATTTGCAAAGACAACTTCTGGTTGTTCAAAGGCCAATCAACACTAACCAAGGGTTAATCCATGCTTGTGTTTCTTACAATCCATAATTAATTGACTTGGCTCAGAAATTTGAGGTTAACATGTTTTTAGTGTTTGAAATTCTGAGCACTGATCATAAGCAAAGAAAAGCTTTCATTGTGAAGAAATTACTATTTGGATTTTGCTTTAACCCAGGGTTAAAATTGCTGAAGCTTAATCCTTTAATGAGCCTAGTGGCTCATCGGAGCCAACACTTATCTTCGGTTTCTGTAGTGTTAAGCGAATGAGAGTCCTTGACTCCCCCTGGATGGGACACTAATCTATCACAGGTAAGATCCCAGCAGAAGCTAGTACCGGTACTCATTTACCAACCTCGTAAGGATGGAAAGCTGAGTAGGCTTTGGTGGTAAAGAAGGTCACACAAATGTTCAAATTTCGGCAGAGCTGAGGAATCGAACCTGAAACCTTGTTGGAAGGCAAAGATCATAACAACTGCACCAACCATTCCACCTAAAGTTAAAATTGACCAGCTTTTAAAAAACCCAGTCCAGGATTTTAACCTAGTCTGATTTGGTGGGAGATGTGAATGGTAAACGCTATGCCAAACCAGTCTTTAAGGACTTAAAACTTGCCTAAACTTGTTATACATGTGCATTATTAGCTAAACTTTCTGACACTGCATTAAGAAAATTTCCAAAAAAAATCTCTTGCACAAATGAACTCCCCTTCGCTTCCACTCTCCTTAACCCCCTATAACTTGAATGTAGATTTAGGAAAACAGGGTCTTTGCAAGGTCAATCCATGGTACCGGTACATATTACTGCAGAAGCTCCAGATGATACCAATATCTCTTTAGGTTCTTATATTATAACATAGAGCAGGGTTGTCAAAATAAGCCGGCAACCGGCGCATTTCACTGGTTACACTGAAAAATGTGCCGGCTACTCTAAATGCTTGTAACTCAATTTTCAGCATGGAAGCATGACATTGAGGGAATTAAAA